>BJFM01005610.1:12641-31628 GCA_016586285.1 Arothron firmamentum
GGGGGGGGGCTGTTAGCTGCGTCACCCGAAAACCTTGGAATTAAACTCAGCGCAGCGAATCAAAGCTCTCTTTGCTGGATGTCTTCTCAGCCTCTTGGCTTCGCCTGAAAACTGTCAACATTCGCTCAATTGGACCAAACGGACGCCGACGCTCATCTGGGTGTTTTGAATGCGATACGTGACAAACGCAGCCAGCGGAGAGATCTTCAGACCTAACAAAACTATCACTTTTCATCCGGGGGAGGTGCAGATGACAACAGCCCTCCCCGAACCGTCCACATATAGCTTAACACCTCTACTTAACGCGTTAGCCTCGACGTCAGGCCCGCATAACTCAGGGTGGGCGGCATCATCCACCTCTGCTGTTGGCGTCCTGCTGTCACAGATGTGTGGACTGTCAGTCAAGGAAGTGACACGTGTGCATGCAGCCAGCCGTGCACTCGCTGGTGCTACGTTCACACATCGTGCGGGGAGCGATGCGCTCGCTTAAAGCATCCCACCCACACAACTGCCGCCTCTGACAAGCCTCGGAGCAAAAAACTACTTAGCACCTTCACGCTGTTCTGCTGGTCCTCAAAAAGAGAAAGAGAAGTGTTCCACCCACAAACCTAAGGTGAGAGGTGATTGAAACAAAAATAAGAGCAACTTTGACACTTTATCATCAAAGCTGCGATAATGAACAAAGCTAATTCTGTTAGCATCTGATTTAAACATCGAGACAAAAGATTCTTCATGTCAAAACGAAACACTTTGCTTGAATATTGATCATTTATAACACGATATAAGATAAACGCTAACTACAACCGTTATGTTTCGCATCTGACTGATTAGATTCTTAGAGAGCAGCCTCCTTATCTTTGCTGATAAGACGCGCGCCATCAGAACGGACAGCATTCCTGCGCACAGCTCGGTCATGAGCCTCCGCGGAGGGCTTTGCTGCATTCCTTCAAGTTTTTTCCTGCAGGCCGCTCTCGGATTTCACGCTCCGGCTCGGTGACACAGCAACTATTCCAAACCCACAGGTGTGTCCACTCCCACACACCATTTGGGCAGAAATCCGAACTAGCAGGAATGAAGCTTTGCTGTGACACACAACCAAAGCTAATGTTGATATTTGTAACATGCACGAGGTGTCAGCGGTCGTTCTCGAGGGCCGCTGGCCTCCAGGGTTGACCGCCACACGTGGTCACATGACCCCTCAACCACAACACTGGAAAGCTGCATCAGTTGTTGGTGGACACATTCTCAAGACTAAACGGCATCAAAGCGCAGACAGAGATGTTCTGTTTACCCTTTAGGCCACAATCACAGTCATCACAGCACAACACCGGAGACGGCGACGGTAGCCTTGACAACGCTGAAGACTGGGGTCCTAGAAGGAGGACAACCACGCTTGATGCTAACATTAGCATTCACATTCTTCCCTGACCTTGCTAGCATGCTAACATGCTTTAATTATCATAACAAACACACCCTTTACTGACATTTTCATTTCTGGATTTGAAAACCAGCCTCATGGCAACTTAATTTGTCTTATCTGTCGGGGTTTGGCCATAGTTGACCTAAAAATAAAAAGAGGAATGGTAGAGGAAAAGGTCACTTGACGGCGGCGCACAGCTGACCCACTGACGGTATGCTTCCACGGCGGATTAAACTAGATGTTGATGAAGGAAGACTCCCGACACCATTCACACGTGAGAGCAGAGCGGCAGACAGATGCTAACAACGACCCGCTCTTCTTCACCTAATTCTGGGGGAGAGCGCGGGGATCAGACTCTGGTCTGGGGGCTAATCCGCTGGCGGCTGACAGCCATTGATGATATACGCAGTGCAGCTGTGGCAGGAAGGTGGGACAACAGCTGTGGCCCCGCAGACTGATTATCAGATTTCAGCCGCAGAAGGCAAACCAGCCCACAAACAAGCAGCGCGGCGGAACCTCGCCTCCCGCTGCGGGGGGCAAATTAGAAAACGGCTTAGTGCTTTGTTCATATTTTTAGGGGGGATTAAAAGGAACACCTCCGTTCAGATGCTCTTTTATCCCAGACCTCATCAATATCGGTGCATTAATGGTCTTTTGTGTGTTTTTTCCCTTCGGGGATCTATACGGCAGCCTTAAACCGCCACATTTACCGCCAAAGCCAACCTCCAACCGCTGTTCTCCATGCAGCTTCTGGCATCAATTGATATAAACCAATGTTGTTTTTACAACTCTGCTAAGACAGAAACAGTTTAATGAGTCCTGTCGCTGGATTTCGGCATCACGGTGGGGGGCAAACACGGAAACAAAAGCCGGAACTTTAATAATTGAACTTGACACAGCTGTGCTCCTTAAATAGCCAGCGCTGCCTTTTGTTATGCAAAGCCAGGCTCCATGAAATCGTGCTTGGTCTGGTCCCCGTTTTGAATAATTCATGGGGGGTTTTTGCCTGTCGGATCCAAAAGCCTTCCCCTGAAAAAACTGAGGGTAAAAATCCGCTACACACACGAAGGGAGGGAAGCTTCACAGATGACTCGGCCTCACATGAGAACATGTCGTCCTTCTGACAAACAGCTGGAGGCCATGATAATCTCTGACTCCACGCTCTGGAAGAGACAAAAGAGCGACCGCTTGGTCGGCCATGTTGGGATGGCTGTCATGAGTTTTCCATCGGGCGAAAGCAATCTGCAACTCAGAAAGGACTCTTGAAACGACGCTGCTCGAAACGGGAGCACGTCTGGATTACAGGGCGGGCCTCGGACTCAAGGATTACGCAATTCACGTTAAACACATGATTTATCTCCATAGCAACCCACATGGGAAACAATACGAAGGGCGAAAAAAGCTCACAGCGTTGATATCATCATCAAGATGATGAGTAATCTGACAGATTCTCAAAGTAAACAACGCTGTCCAACGGTTTAATCGTAGAATTACTGGTTAACTTTTAGAAAAGACCAGAAATATTCTGACAGGAACATCTGCGCTGTCTTATTTCGTGTATTAATTGGACGAATCAAAGTAGCTGAAGCGTCCCCGGCTTCAAAACGCTAACGAGTGAGGAGGCGCTTCTATAAAATATGAAGGGCCGCTGCCTATTAGGTCAAGCCCAGCCAGGCTTGAATAGAACGACTGTGAAAAGTCAACATTTTTCTGCTGCAGCCATGTGATGTGGTGCGAGAGGCGCGCTCAGAGGAATGCCCGAGCGCGGAGGGTTTCCCTCCCATCGCTGCTGGAGGAAAGCAAACCCGGTGACGCAAAGTGCCATCTGTGGGGTAGAGAGGGAGACAATCCTGGCCCCCGTGGGGGGATGACAAGCGCCTGCTGCTGCTAATTATAACCTGTGTTCGAGAAAACCTGAGAGAGGAGAGTCTCGGAGTAATGACCTCTCGCCTTTTTGAGTTAGCAAACGTGGCGTTTGCTGGCCTCCGCTGCAGCTGCAGGCTTGTGAGGCGACTTTCGATGCTGCAGACGTGTCGCATTAAGACCAGGTGACTTGTTATTGCTTCTTCTGTATTTGGCGTCTGCTCTCTGCATACATTCGGAGGTGTAATGCAGAAAGACTGTTTTGTTAGCCATCACTGGTATCCATAAAACAAAGCATTGTTTTGTGGAAATAAAAACTGCTAAGTTAAAGACAACGTCCTTATCACCCTGATGAGATTGTGTCCATTTTCAGCTCCAAAACGAGTGGATTATTTCGGCATGTTTGGGTTAAAGGCTGTAAAAGCTGCAAAGAAAATTCTCATCGTCGCTGTTTGAGTCGCAGTTCCAAGAATGTCGTTCAGCATTATTTTTCTGTTTCTGGACAAACCAAAAGACTACACAAACGGTCAAATACAGCTTTGCCCACACGGTGTGCAGCTGGGAAATGTGGTGACTAACCCCAGCAACAATAGGAGGCCAGTGCCGGAGGTGACACCGAAATAAAGCCCAGACGCGACCACCAATTTCCAGCGTGCCACCCACACACACACACACACACACACACGCAAACACAAAGCCCTCATCTCCTGCGTCTGCAGCCACCACGGCTAGTCAGGAAGGTTATTTTAGGCCCTTATCGCTTCATCCTGCGCTTCATTGTTTTCCGTGTTTCTGCACTCGTCCGAGATGAAACGCTCTCCCGGGCTCTGCCACCCAGGGACGGACGAGTCCTCGATGCTGCTGCGTCCACACGCGCTCACACACACACACACACACCGTTGACTGACTCTCCCGTGGGTCAAAGGGCCTCCTCCAGTTACAGCATTAACCATTTAAGCTGTAGCTGTGGATAATTTACCCGCTGACCTCCAGAGGAAACGGGCGAGTGTCTGAAGAGCAGACGAACCGTTTCTTCGGGCAGCGTCGCTTACAGCCATGTTGTGGTGGATCTGCTGAGTAAATGACGCCAGCGAGCTCGTACTCGCCCACACGTGGATGGAACGGAGGATAAATCGGACACTAATCTAGCGGTTTTCCCAGCTTTAGCCCGGCTGTGCACGGCCTGCTGCTGATGGGCGTGTCCCAGTTTGAGTAACCAGTCGGGTTCATCCTCTTTGAAACATTTCAGTGGCACGTTTGTGCTGCTAGCTCCCTGCTGCCGCCATATTGGTCTCCCCGGTCATGTGATCTCTGCAGAAAAGAAGGATTCCAGAGGAGCTACCGAAGGGCCGCGCACATGGCGGCCCTCCCTAACAGATGTTTTTCGTTTGCGCCGCTGCAGTCTCTCTCAGCCCGGAGGAACGGGGCCAAAGAGGTGATTCATGATGCGAGGTTTTTCTCCCCCCTCCTTGCAGTCAGCAGACACACACTGTTTTCTGGATGAGGAGTGGTGCAGGCCCGATTCTGTTTTGATAGATTTTTCTGTTATTAATGATCCTGCATCGAAATGACATCAGCAGTGACGGATCGCTCTGCTAACATGAGAGTTAACAAGCTCAACCTCAATGTTTACATTAAATCTGCGCTGTCAGGGAATCGGGATTTTCCTCCCATTTAGAGGCAGAGATCCAGAGTATCACATTCAGCGGGTTAAGTCAACAAATGCACAATCAATCCTGCGGGTCTGGAGCCATTCCCGTGTCCTGAAACGGAGAATGAGGTCACGTTTAGGAAGGGACCGCGCTGGAGGTGTGCACTCCCCTGTTTGACGCTCCATTTAATCATGGCAGGAAGGCTGCCAGTGCTGAACGGGGGGGGGGGGAACACACATACATGCAGGGCAACCCACCTGCCCGGCCCGATTACCACCTCCACGGCGTGATCGGCCGTGACACGGCGCCACTGAGTGTGACTCTGGGTGTGTTTCTGCTCTGAGCATCCCACTGAGTTCATCCAGAAACAGATCTATGATGCTCTGACTGGCAGGGAATGGGGGAGCTTTTTCCTCTTTTTTAAACACACACACGCAAACACACGCACACACACACTGCAACAGCCTGGCAGCATGTTCTGAGAGTTATGTAATACAGAACACTGAGAGCTGCGGGCCCAAGCGCACATCCTCCTGCAGCCTACACTCTTCCACAGCAACCCACCCGCGTATTACTACTCTACATATCTGGGTAGAAAGACAGCACATTCAGACGCACGCAAGCCCCGCACAGCTGCGCGCGTTGCAGCAAATAGTGAGGTAGATCTAATCATGCACCAAGATGACAAAGGTGACTCAACAGGTGGAGTTATTTCCATCCCTCTGGGCCAGATGTGCAGCATAATTATGCAATGAGGGATTATGAAAGGCTGAGAAAAATCACCAGTTACATTTGGGATGGCTACATGGAGCTTTGGCCTTGCATAATCCAAATATAAGCTCATCACATTTCAGTATTTCTGGTTTAAATGTGGCTCTTTGGTTTATTTCTGAAACCATTGCATGCATGCATGCATCCATCATGACACATGGGCCTTACCTCCTCCAGCACGTTCACCGTGTTCCTGCAGCTCTGCATCCGGGTGGTGAAGCTGGACGTGGTCGGGGAATTGTAATCCTCTGTCGTCTCCGAGAGAAACTCGGACACCGATATTTGATCCGGCATCCTTTAACGGGAGGGGGGGGGGGGGAAGGCCCGCGGAAGGGTTTGCGATGAATGCTTAGAAAGACAAAACCATGTAAGATTGGAAAGCGGAGGGAGGGCAGCTGCAGACTGGAGCCTCGACGGGAGGAGGAGACGATTTTCCCTGCAGAGACTATCGAGATGGTCGGTACGTGTCTTCTTTCCCGGTGGCTTCTCTAATGACTTCACTGTTCCCCAGAGGCCATGGGAGGAGGGAATTGTCTAAATTTCTGCGGGCTGCGTCCCCTCGGTGCGTCTTTTCCTTCGGCAGATGTCTAAGAGCGACGCATTTATAAATAGTGTCACTCCGCGTCTGCCTACACGTCGGAGGAAAAACCACCGTTCAGAATAGCGGATGCCCTCATTATGCTCTACAGATGTTCAATAACCCGCTAGTCGTCAAAACAGCCCACCGTTACCAGCCTCGGTGGAAGATTTAGCATAGTCCGGGGTCTGCCGCGGTGGCGTCGAACTGCAGCGGAATTTGGTGCGACGTTGTTCAGCCGTAGTTTGTGTTTTTTAAAGCAAAACGCTGCCGCAGACATTCACTGCTACTCTCTCCTCGGCCGCGCTCGAGCCTCTCAGTCCTTGGTCAAGCTAGCCGGAAGAAAGGATGTGATCTCCGGGGATTTTGTCAAAATAAAACTCATTAATGACCGATTTAGCTGGCAAAATCCTCAGGATGGATGCATTTTTTTCAACATTATTTAAATACTCATATGAGATACCTTTACATTGTAAATTATTGCGTAAAAATTGCGTTTTGGTCACTAGATCATTCCATTTTCACTGAGCAAACCCTTTATTGTGAAAACACTATCACTACTTTTTCAATATGTCGTCGTCATTTCTGGCAACTTTACTAACACACTCCCACCCATCTCGCCTGTTTGACGGAGCCAAGGCGCCACTCTGCGCATGCGCAATGTGGTGTCCGTGAATAGTCATTACATTTCATTTTCTCGGGCTAACGTTGCATTAGCATAAAGAGGGAAGGGATGTTACAGTTTGAGGAGTTTGTTTCGGTTCGCGTCAGCTGACTGTCACTAAAACAATGTGACCCTTTTGGTTTATTGTTTCAGGGAAATGTGTGCGAAATACCACATTTTAACGACATTTCATGACATAGGAAGCTCAGTATGGTTTTGCTCATGAATAGACATACATACAGTAAATCTCTGAGTTTTGGTGACCTAATTAAAACATATAGTTTGAATCAGTTGAACAATAGCCTGGCATATTATCTACGAAGATCTCACATGTTTTAAACATTACGTAGTATGGTAACAAAAATGCATTTAGATGGAAAGAATAATTATGTATTTTAGTGAGTCACGTGATTCTGTAACCTTTTTAACCACTTTTTTAAACGCTTCTTTCGCTGTTGCCATCATATAGCGCCACCCTGTGGCTATTTAGTCTGTTATTTTCGAGCAGTTTTAAAATGTTTCATCCGCTTGCTATGTAGTCCTTAATAATTAATATACATTTTTGTTATAATTATTCCAGATATTTCAGATATTTATTTGATGCTTTTAGCCAGAATTATTGGAATTAAAAAAAAAAAATTAAGTGAATCGCGTCACTGACCGGAAGTCCCTGTTTTTATTTTCGCTAGCTTAACTTCAGGAAGTTCCCTTGTCTGTAACCGCAGCCTCTATTAGCCTCAAGCTAACGCTAGCAGAGAGAAGTAAGTTGAATGAGCTGTGCGAATTAAAGGGATCGGGGGATACATTTAAACGACCAGAACACGGATCAGAAAGGGTTTTTGTCGTGGAATAACCGGATTTACTTGTCATCTCGATAAAACCTTTGTTTTGACTCCATACTGAATGGCCGAGGGGAATGCAGGTGCGCAGAGTACTTTTTTACCATTGAATGCAAGTTCTCTTTTTTGTGATTTAAACGAAATGAATAGAGCTGTACAATTACGTGAACGTGCTAAGGTGGCTTTCATTTACCGTTAAATCTGATTGTCTTTAGCTGACAGTAGCGGGACTTTGAGCATGTAACTTATAGCAGATGTTCCGTTAGCTGTGTTAGCTCCTCGGGTTGGGTAACGTTAGCTCAGCTGGGCTAGCATGAACTTTGACAGCCAACTGGACAGAGGCTAATAAACACATAATGTGCTCATCATTTTGTATTAGAATCTTAGGAGTTGTGTATATTTGTTGTTTGACGGAGGTCTGCGCTCTCCTAGTACTTTTCTAGCTGTATTCGTTACACTAGTTATAATATTGCAATTCATTAACGTTTGAGGAGAAAAACAAAAACTCATTTTAAAAGATATTTACATGTACAAATATTTTGTTTCTTTCTTTGCAGACCCACTTGACTTCAATGTAGATGAAGCATCTCATCAAAAGTCATTTCAGAACAGATCCAGAAGAGGTCGAATCAGAAACGGCAATGACAGAAGCTTAGGTAGCAACAGTTCTTCATCACACCACTATGATCACTTTAATCAGGACTTCAACCCCCCGTTTAGGCATGATGTTTCAAGTTATGAACAACAGCCTCTCTATCGTGAAAATGATGGCATCAGACAGGGAGGTAGAGGTAGAGGTAGGAGAGATGGAAACAGAAATGTAAATAGGAGTTTTGGTGGCTCCAGGCAGAGGCCTGGAGGAGAGTTTGGTAGATACAGTGGTAACAACCAAGGTGAATGGGCCTCTCATACAGGTCTGCCTCACAGGGAGGGACCCAGTAGTGATAACTGGCGAAGAAATGAAGAAAAGAATTTAGAAGAAACCAGTGAAGAGCAGGATGCTGAAGCGAAAACTCCCAGGAAGCTCAACCTTGAGCACAGAAGACAGCACCACTATGAACAGGAGAACAATGCAAGAGAAGTGGTTCCAAAGTCAGGTGATGCTAAAGAAGACACCCAAAGAGTTCAGTCGGGCAAGACAGGTCCATACTTTCAATGCGGGGCAAAGAGACGACAAGGTCCAATCAAACCTCCTAAAGCACCGGGTGCAGGCTCAGAGAGCGTGTCCAGGGAGCAGACCGAGCTGAGCCAAAGCAGAGCAGCTGTGGGCGGCACCGTAGAGGCTGGACAGAGCTCAGGAAGACCTCAGGCCAGAGGGAGGAGAAGAACAAACCAGCAGAACCACAGACCCAGCCAGGGGAAATGGGACAAGATGCCAGAGAGCAAAGAGACCCAGACAGGTGAGATCACACCTCTCTAAAACCCACCACTGACTTTGACCAACATTAGAAATGACACAAGGCAGCATCAAGCGTGTGGTTGTGCTCGTCTGGCAGGGTGTTTGATCGAGCAGCTGTCCGAGGAGAAGTACGAGTGCATGGTTTGCTGCGACGTCATCCGGCTCATGGCGCCCGTGTGGAGCTGCCAGAGCTGTTTCCACGTCTTCCACCTCAACTGCATAAAGAAATGGGCTCGATCGCCGGCCTCTCAGGCAGACGGTGCGCTGACACTGATTTACACCCACGTCTCTGTGTCAACGTCTGTGAATATGAAATCTGTGTGTCTCAGAGTCGGCTGACGGCTGGCGTTGCCCCGCCTGCCAGAACGTCGCCCTGAAGCATCCCACCTCCTACACCTGCTTCTGCGGTGAGAGGAGGAACCCACCCCGACTCACATGACAACGAGGGGTCATTTTAAAGTGAAGTTACCCGTCATCGCTGCTGTCTCTGGGTTGCAGGTAAAGTGACGAACCCTGAGTGGCAGCGCAGCGAGATTCCACACAGCTGCGGCAACATGTGCGGCAAGAAAAGGAGCGGCCTGGACTGTAACCATCCCTGTAACATGTGAGCCACGAGTGATATACGTCATTAAATGCAGGAATTAAGCTTCTATACAAGGGGTTTTTTTTGTTTTTTTTTCAGTCTGTGCCATCCTGGACCTTGTCCACAGTGTCCTGCCTTTGTAACAAAGCCTTGTGTCTGTGGGAAGATCAGGTACGCCACATTTAATCAGGTCAGTGGGGTTCCCCTCGGGCCTGAGCACTAATGCAGCGGGGTGTTTTTTTTTGTTGTTGTTTTTTTTTGCAGTCAGCCGATGCGCTGCGGCCAGGGAACGCTGCTGCGCTGCCAGGAAGCGTGCCCCGCCCTGCTGAACTGTGGCGAGCACGCCTGCCTTCAAGTGTGTCACGACGGCGCCTGTCAGCCCTGCCGGATCCATGTCCAGCAGGGTGAGTCTGGCTCCGCAGAATTGACAGGAAACGGCAGGATTTGGGTCGGTATCGTTGCTATTTATTCGTCTTTTCAGCGTGTTACTGTGGCGTCACCCACCGTGAAGCACTGTGTGGGACAGATAAAGAGGGATTTGATGGTTCCGGACATTTTTCCTGCAGAAAAGAGTGCGGGATGTAAGTGTGAAGGAAAAGTGTGATCTGATTGTCTGACCTGCTCTCTGACGCTCACGCTCCTCCACTCAGGATGTTAAACTGTGGAGTCCACCGGTGCCAGCAGCAGTGTCACCCTGGCCCCTGTCGGCCGTGCCCTCTCTCCCCGAGCCTGGTGAGGACCTGTCCCTGTGGTCAGACGCCGTTAGCTAAACTCCTGGAGCTGGGCTACTCCCAAAGAGAAAACTGTACCGATCCCGTCCCCTCCTGTGGGAAGACATGCAACATGCCCCTGGTGTGTGGCTCCAGCGGTGAGAAACGGCTCCTGATGATCCCTTCACGCTCCTGGTGGAGATGGGAATTATTAGAACACGTTGTTGTTTCAGACTCGGTCCATCTGTGTGAGAAGATGTGCCACGAGGGCCCCTGTGGTCCCTGCTCCCTGACCTCCACCGTCAGATGCAGGTGTGGCTCCAAGACCAAGGTGGGTGGGAAGACCCGCCGAGCTGAGTCCGATGCCTCTTTGATTGGTTCTTGATTGGGGACGGGTCTTTGTTTTCCAGGAGGTCCCGTGCGAGACGATCCAGACAGAAGGTGAGTTTCTGGAACCCAAGGTCACCGTCCTCCTGCTGTGTGCTTTTCTTTCCTCTGCTTCTTTATCATCGCAGAAGAGCTGCTGTTCACCTGTGAGAAGCGCTGCAGCAAGAAACGCTCCTGCGGCCGCCACAAGTGTGGCGAGCTGTGCTGCGTGGTGAGGATTTATTGAGGGGAACGCTGCAGGAAGTGCTGCAGCAGGATAACAGCGGCTGTTTGTGTAAATAAAGGCTGTTCCCTCCAGATTGTGGAACACAAGTGCCTCCAGATCTGCGGCTACAAGCTCAACTGCGGCCTCCACCGCTGCCAGGAGCCCTGTCACCGTGGCAACTGCGGCCCCTGCTGGCAGTCCAGTGAGCACCTTTGTTGATAGCAGACTGTGAGACTGGAGCAGCGATCACAGCCCTCACGGCCCCTCTGCTACCCGCAGGTTTCGACGAGCTGACGTGTCACTGTGGCCTCACTGTGCTGTACCCCCCCATCGCCTGCGGCACCAAACCCCCCGAGTGCAAAAACATGTGCACCAGAAGACACGAGTGCGACCACCCAGGTAGGTGAGAACCGCACCTGTGACAAGCGTCACTGATCTTCAGCTGATGTGCCTGTTTGATTCCAGTGTTCCATAACTGCCACAGTGAAGAGAAGTGCCCCCCCTGCACCTTCCTCACTGAGAAGTGGTGCATGGGAAAGCACGAGGTGAGACCTCCCGTCCCGACTGACGCCTTTTTGAAGCCTCGTGATTAAAGGAAACCTTGTGCTTGACAGAAACGCAGCAACATCCCGTGCCACCTTCAGGACATCTCTTGCGGTCTGGTTTGCAACAAAGCGCTGCCCTGTGAGATGCATCGCTGCAGACGGATCTGCCACCGGGGGGACTGCTTGGGGGACGGCGGCTGCCTGCAGCCCTGCACGCTGCCCCGCCCAGACTGCGGTCACCCCTGCGCCGCCCCCTGCCACAAAGGCACCGACTGCCCAGGAACCCCCTGCACCACCAAGGTAGGTTGGTGAATATTACTGAACTCTGGAGAACTCTCATGATGGGGTGGCGACACGTTTCCCAGGTGACTTTGCAGTGTGACTGTGGTCGGAGGAAAGAGCTGGTGGTCTGCACAGAAGCAGCCAGTTCCTACCAGAGGTCAGTTTGACAGTAGGCAGAATGAGAAATTCAGCATTTTCTTTATGTGAAGCTGTCCTCTGTCTCTACTGCAGATATGCAGCCATCGCCATGGCGAGCAAACTGTCAGACATGCAGCTGGGCGACTCCATGGACATCGGCCTGCTCCTCACTAAGAAGGAGGTGAATCAGGCCAGGTAGGACCTTTTTGTTCTATTTAATTTAGGCCTAATGATGTGTCAATTTGCTGCCAAGGGAACATCATTTGTTTTCCCAGGCTTGAATGTGACCAGGAGTGCGCCACTCTGGAGAGGAACAGGCGTTTGGCAGAGGCACTGCAGATCGACCCGTCCTCTGAGGCCTTCAGCAGTGGCCGTTCTACTTCTGTGTACAGCAGCAGCCTGAAGGACGACGCCAGGTCCGTATTTATAGCTGCACGTTGTGTCGTGTCTGTTGTTAACTGCCATTTTAGAAGCTGCTTTTGTAACCTTCTCTTCCTGCTGTGTTTTTAGAAAAGAATTGAAATTTGTAGCAGAGGTGGAAGAAGAGATGAAGAATCTTATTGAATTGATTAATAAGGTGAGACGCTCCATCAGCCCTCCTCTTTGGTGTGTGTGTCTCCCTCTAGTGGTTATCCGGGAAATTGCGCAAGGACTATAAACATTTTATTATTTTGTGGTTTTTATTCATTTCTTACATATTTTACTCAGTCGTTTGTGACATGTAGTTAATATTTGTTCCTCCTAGATTGACAGGTTGTTGATGATGTTGTAATGCAGTTGAATAATTAACATTTGCTACTGAAAAAAATGATGGAACCTTTGTCACCGTTAAATATGTCAGCACAAGTCAGTTTGTGTGCTGGAGCATTCACAATCAATTGAAAAATACATTTCAGCACATTTTGCTTTGATAATGAACGACCCAAAAGCCACCTTTTATGCATCTGCCAGAGGACTTGAACTACATCTAAACTCAAACTACATTATACTAGCGTTTGCCTTAAGAAGCAGTTGATATTTTAGCTTCTGGTTGTGGATGACTGACTGTGATGGATGTGAATTACAGGGCAAGCAGCCAAAGAAGAGCCACTGCTTCCCTCCCATGAACAGGGAACACCGCAAGCTAGTCCACGAGCTGGCCGAGGTCTACGGCTTGGAGAGCGTCAGCTACGACAGCGAGCCCAAACGCAACGTGGTCATCACAGCCCACAAGTAAGGCCCGAGTTAGCGCCGCGCACGTGAAACGGAGGCGCGCAGAGCCAGAAATGTAACTGCTGACTCGCCATCAGGGGGAAGGCGGCCTGTCCCAAGTCAACCCTGACGTCTGTGATCGAGCGGGAGACGGCGGCGAGGGCGCCTCCCCCTATCGCTCACATCAAGCAGCACAGCAGCAAGTAAGAACTGCGTTTCCACCTCCGTTCAGTTGGGCTTTATCTCCCAGTCCATCTCTCTCCGTCTTTCCCGGGGTTCCTTTTCTTCTCGGGCAGAACAATGTCACTTCCTGTTTTGGTTCCGCGGTGGCTGACGTATTTATGAAATAAACGGGGCCCGTTTGCCTAAAACTCCAGCCTGCTCTGCTCACTGGAGTCAGTCAGAATGCCATCGCATCATTTCATTAGCGACTGATTCTCTTTCGTCTCCTCCTCTCAGGACAGCCAGTGGAAGCACCTGGGCCAAGATGTTGAAGGAGGAGCCGGAGATAGATTATTTCGATGTTCAGGATTAAGAGAAACCCTCAGGATTAACTGGCAAATGCCAAACTGCATCTGCCAGAAGACCCCTGTTCACTGAGAATCCCTTCAGATTCATAATCAAACGAAAAAATGTCCAGAAATGAGATCACCTTTGCTTTAATTTTGTTTTTTTCTTCTTTTTTTAAATATCTCAGCAGCAGAAGCATCTGTGCTGCTGCAGAGGCAGCCTGGAGTTGGCTGCACATGCTGGAACACGTGACTGAACCACAAATTCATGAGTCATATCTGAGTCATAAATATTGATCGCTACTGGAGCCACCTGCGCTCCCTTACATCTGCTCTCCAAACAGGATTCCACATTTAACCACTTTATTTTTTCCCTCAGTCTGGATTTTACATAAAATCAATCAAATCATCACGTGATAAACAGGCCTCAGGTCGAGAAATGCACTAAAACTAAGTAGAACAAAAGTATTAAAATGGTAAAATAGGAAGAAAAAGGAAAATTCTGGTCAGTAAAGGTGGTGAAGCATCACATTTAATTCTCATGTGATCTCATCAGTCGTCCCACCCCAAACTAATGGTCCCATGGACCTCAAGAGATGTTTAAGAGGACTGTCTTTAATGAGTAAATGAATGTTTCCAAGCAGCAAAGAGATGACTGAAGGCAGCATAAACTGGAAATACTCAGGTTAAAAGGCTTGAAGTAACTGATCAATCATATTAAGGCTTTAGAAGGGGACAAAAAGGCAGCATTTTAATACTGATGAGCAAATCTAATATTTGGTTTAGTCACGTGGAATTCCTGTAAAAATACTGTAGAATAATGAAAAATCTTCCTTTCAGTAAACAACCCGAAACTTTCTGATTTGGCTCTGATTAGACTTCAAATTACAATATTTGCCTTCAAAACCTAAAATTCAAAACTTGCATAATTGTGTTTTGGTTTCCCTCCATCTCTGTAAAGAAAAAGATCCTAATAAATCGTACTGATAAAGTTTGTTTTTCATTGTCTGCGCATTGTGAAGCCTAACCTGTGGGCACAGTTGCCCACTTTTCGTCGTGAAGCGGTAACCGGAGTAATTTGCTGACACTCCCTTCCGCTGGTGGCGCTTCTCCCGGACCGCGCCTGCGCCTCCGCTCTCTCCCCGAGCAGCCTTCACCAATCGCGGCTCTCGCTCCATCCCCGGCTCGGCGTCTCTAACAGGCCAGTGCTAATCAGCCGCCTTAGCTGTCCGGTGATGGGGAAGTGAGAGGGAGACGCCGCTGTCTGTGAAGCCGTGAAGAAGTTGAGGGGTGCCGGGGACGCTGCGCTCGCCGCCTCCGCGCCGGAACGGACCCCTCCGCGGAGCCACCGAGTCTCCCAGCTGCGGTTGTTGAGTAGCCCGAAAAGCGCACAGTGATGGAGAGAAAGGTATGGATGCTTCTGCAACCTCCGTTAGCACGTTTTCTTTGATTCCGCAGCCACCATTTGAACTGTTCTGTAGATATGTTCTTTATTTGCTGGCGGCGGCCGGATTAATGGGCATCAGTCTGGATCACGCTGATTTTTCCATCTTTATTCCAGCGCGCACGGTGCACAATGTATTTATTAGAGAATCCGCAGCGGGGAGTGGGACGTGGTTGGGAATATTTAAGGGGGACTGGAGGCTACTCGTGTCTGCATCGCCACACGGCTCACCTCCCTCCACCTCCCACCCCTCCCCGTTTTCCAGCCGACGCAGGCAGACACCGGCGCGGCTTGTTAACCTTGACTCGTGTGGGAAACAGACAGACACTTGAGGAGTGATACCCGGGGGTGGAGGGGGCGGGGGCGGGGGCACGGTGAAGCCCAGCCGAGGGTGCGCGCCGTCAGTCCGCGGCGCCCCCGTATTACGCGTGCGTCCGTCAGCCCCCTCGCCCGCCCTGGTTTCGGGGGGCAATGGTGCATCGCGTCGGTGCCCCCCAGAATTATGCAAGTGCGGGTTGAACCTCGTAGGAAAAGTTTTGGATCTAGTAGTTGGGGCTCGGGGGAGGGGGTTCGGGGCTTGTGCAGGGAGCCAGTGTGCTGATCCAAAGGAAAATCCCATTTTTACATTCCAGCTGCAACATAATCACCTCCGTTGGAGCAAATTCTGCTCATTGACTGTTTATAGAGGCCTAAAGTCTGCGCAGAGGAGCCGCCGAAGCTGTAGTTCTGACATTTTTGCTTCCCTGCTGAGAGCTGGAGCCCAGCGTGAATTCCCACCATGCAGCGCGGCTCAGCTCGGGTCAGCGGTTTGCGCAATTATCAGTGATTGGATCAACAACTGTTTGTAATCGTGCCAGAAAAAGAATCCACTGCTGAATGGTATTGCCATCATTTTGGACTTTCCTAGAGTTTTGCCAAACTTTCCAACACGCTCTCACTTTATTACTGTGTAAAATATCAGGAGAATGTGTTCTGCAGCCGACCACCAGAGGGCGATGACTGTGTTTCTGTCACCATTTGCCAGTTAGCCTAATCCACTAAATAAGCTAGAAGAACTCACCAGTCAGAGTTATTGCTTTTCTTGTACTAATCATCAGTTGCTTGTTCTTTCTTTCTTGGGTTAGGTGCTGCCGTAGTTTCTGGCCGGTTTGTTTCATGTTTTAAGCTTTTAGAATACATGGGATTTATTTTTACGAAACAAAAAAAAATCCCTAACGTTGTCGTATGAGAATTTGTAAATGATTTTTCTCACTTCCTCTCTTTGTTTTGCGGTTTGATGCTTTAATGTGATAAAAGTGATGTTTTTGGCTGCATAATCATAACACTGTGCAAAAAAAAAAAAAAAAAAATGCTGTTCTTCATAGATTTGGTTTCCCACAAATCAGTCCAACCACAATGCTTTGTGTATAAATGAAGTTTTTGCTCTGCTCTGTCAATCCTGAGATGTTTGCTTTTGATGCTTTTATCTTAAAAGTGTCAGTGATGGAGGTGCGAGTTCTCTGTGGGAAGAGATGAGACTGAAATGGAAAGTTTCCGTCTTCCCTGACCGGGCTGCTGGCGCAGACGTTCCCATGTGTAGGAAGAAAGGGAGAACATTAGTATGCAAGGTAGCGTCGCCTCTCCTGATGAGAGGATCAGCTCCTTTTACAGGCTGCTGGATGCTTGACCAGGCTTTTTAAGGAAAGCTGCACAGGAACGCACGCACACACACACACACACACACACACACACACACACCCGGCGGTCAGTGTGTTCAGTCATGTCTGAAATTTAGTTTGGGAGCCTCATCAAGGTCAATCAATGTTTGGCGGCGGCTGGCCAGTTTCCATCGAGCCGCGCGTCTCTTTCCCGCCGTTGCTCCGTCACGGCGGAGGCTGATCCGTCTGACTTTCTGTATCACACATGTTTGTCCCCCGTTTGCAGCGCAGCCAATTAAACGCTCTGGGCCTTTGTGTTTGGCGTTGTTTGCGGGGATAAGCAGACAATGGGCACTTCCCTTTTTGTTTCTCTGGGCTGGCAGGAATGTGCTTGTGGAAGGGCGGAAACTGATGAGCCTACAGGAAAAGCTGTTCCTCGCTCATCTCTTCATCAGTTTAATTGCGCCTTCGCTGTGGATTTATGATGATAAATTGCAGTAAAAGTGGGCCACAAAAATTCCAAAACTCGCTGTCCAAATTCCAAAACTGGTATTTATCCAGGCGTGAGGGTTGTGATGCTGCTTCAGGCTTGTGCAGCTCCAGTGAAACTCGTTCACAAACCTTGCACTTGTTCATGGTTCCCAGTTTGGTTTTTTTGTTCTCAAACCCTTTTTTGGGGGGGGGGGGGGTATAAATGACTGGGAGGGGACGCTCTCCTTTATGTCTCGTATTCAGAGATTGAAACAGTTGAGCTGGCCGCTGGTGTTGGTACGTATTGATGAATATCTTCCTGAGTGCTTCTATTTTGGCGCGCGGAGTCGTCAGGTTTGAAGGTTATCTCTCTGTCCCGTTTGGACTCTCTCTGCTGCAGCCCAGCACATTCCAGGCCTGGCCTCGTTCTGTCGTCTCCTCTCTCGCGTCCCGGTCCGGGCCAGAGGAGAGGAGAGCAGAGAGGAGGCAGGAGAGAGGAGGAATAGTCTGCCAGTTTATATTTTATATGGCAGTTGGAATTTTTGGAATTATGGCCTCCCGGCCTGAATAAAAGAGTCTCCTTTTAGCTCCGGAACGGGCTCCTGCTCCGTTCCTCTCACCTCATTGGCTGTCCGCTTTGAGCAAAGGGCAGATTATCCCGTTGTCATAGCTACAGCAAACAGGAAATGCCCCACAGCAGGTAAAGCCTGGGGCTTTGTTCCAGTGTTTGCGGGGTCTTTTCTTGCCTGGGTGAGGACGTCTTTGTCCCAAACTGGGCTAGAAAATCCAGCGCGGAGCCTCGGCCTCCTTTCACGCTCGCTCCTTTGTGTGGCCTCCTCACTGTTTATTGTGCCAAATTACTTTGATAGCAGAATATCAGCAGATGCTCTATTGTCTCTCCTGGTTGCAAAGCGGGGCAGCATGAGACCCGCCGTCCGAGGCGCTTCTCAGCCGCTCATCTCCTTGCTGAAGGTGCAGTTCTACCTTCGCTTTGATGGCGGCTGACGGCCACTGGGGCGTTTCTGGAGCGCTCTGGCTGGGTTTTGTGTGCAGCTATTAAACTGGAGAAAGGGAGAAAAGGAGGGGGCCCAGCGGCGGGAGGGAATCGTACCCTTGGTACAGTCGTTCTCTGCAGTGTACCCCATCTGTCTTTGACAGTGACGTGCACGAGGGCAGGTTCCAGGGCTCTGGTATGTAAACGCTGCCTCTGGGAGCTGTAAGTTATGCATCAGCATTTTTATGTAGAGGGCAAACCATTCTGTGGATTCGTCTGCCCCCCCCCGCCATTTGTTATCTCTTAATGTCAGCGTTGTCTCTTTAAACACACTGAGTGACACTTGGGTGATTTATACGCACAGTTGAATATTGGAGATATAGTGTGTACAATTTGATGGCATCTTTCCATCAAAATAGATTTTCTTTCCATGGCTGCTTCCCCAAGTATTTCCAAATGTAGTTAATAATTGATGCTAGAATTAAAATAATAACCTTTATACTGCCAATGTGGTCTTTTTTCAAACTGGCAAAGGCATCAGGAATATTATGGTTCATTGGAAAATTAAATGTTACTTCCAGAGCATAGTGTATAATTTCTGCTTTTCTGGGCTCTTTTTCTCTTTATTTATTCTTTATTTTCTCTGATTAGCTGTTTAGGGCTCTTCCTCTCTTTAATTATTCTTTATTTTCTCTGATTGGCTGTT
>BJFM01005610.1:31722-46441 GCA_016586285.1 Arothron firmamentum
TTAGGGCTCTTCCTCTCTTTATTTATTCTTTATTTTCTCTGATTAGCTGTAAATCTTCACGCTATCAAACAAAGCTGGTGCTGCGAGCTCAAGGTTTCCCTCTTGTGGCCGAATCAGGAAGTGAAGGCTTTAAAACCTCAATCAACTCAGGTTAGACCATTAAATTAATTAAGGCTAATTACAGTGTGAACATCAGCATAGTTAAGCTTTACTTTGTCAACAACATCCACTTATCTAACCACATCCTGGTTGTAGGCCCTTCTTTCAACGCACCCCCCCCTTCCTGCCCCCATGAATGGCTGCTCCCTCTGTTGGTCATCAGTAATACTGCTGGTGCTCCTTTACCCCCTGTTTGCCCCCCCACCCCCCTCCGTCTGCTACACTTTGGGGGCATCACCATTTGGTGAGACTGACTGGCTTTGGTAGGGGCGACTGTGGGGGTCCAACAGGGAGTACTGCTGCGCCACGGCGCTCCCTTTTGCAGCGACCGAGGCGCCGGATCTCTTTGTTATCCTCGAACGTGCACGTTGTCACTGGAGAAACGAGGGCAGGGGCGCAGGTTCGGAATCGAGGTGGGTCATTTGACCTGGTTGACCTTGAGGTGAAGTGAGACTCGTGCGCCCGTGCACGTAAAGCCTTTTGTCATGTTACGCAACACAAGGTTAATCTCACCCAGAGCGCCGGCGAGGGCTGCTGCTGCTGCAGGATTCATGCAGGGATGAAACTAGTGGGGGGGGGGGTTACAAGATATAGGTTAATTTCATCATTCTGGGACACAAGTGGAGATGGAGGCAGTTTTCTCATTTGAACAGCAGGTGGCGCCACCAAACTGCCACACTTCAGTAGTCAACGGGCCGGCTTGTCGTCAGTCACCCAGTTCCAGTAATCAGGGCTTGAATGTGTGCAGGCTTCCTCCAGATCTCCCTACATGTGACATTAAGGCTGGACAATGTCCTTCGCAAGGTCATGACCTCTGATCCGGGGGGGGTCTCACCAGCTGTCCTCGCGGCGCCGCCTATTCTCGTCCCTCACGCCATATTTAAACTTGTCAGACGTGCTAATAGTGACTCGGGCCTTTTAAAAGCCCTTTTTGGACTCTCGCCTGTTGGCTTTTGGGGTCTTTTTTTAACACCAGGGGAAACAATAAAAAGTGTCCATATGCTGCGTCCAGCAGTCAAGCGCTCCTCTGGACCGCGGCCCTCTTCACCTCCTTTGTCATTCAAATAACCTCATGAATATTTTACTCTCATATCTGACGCTGGAAGGAGGCTGGTTGGGCGGGTGCCGGGGGTGTGTAGCTCAAACCTCAGGCCTGCATTAAATCATATTTCAACATAAAAGTGGCCACACGCAGCAGCCGAAGCGGCGTCTGGACTCCTCAATTCAGTTTTCTGCATTTTATGAATAAATGTTTGACAAACAGCCTGATGGAAATTTCACGTGTGAAGTGACAGCCGCCGCGCTCCTGCCGCCACCCCCCCACCCCCCCACCCAGTTGATTTGCCCCAGCCTGAGTGTAGCCTCTGTACCAGCTAGTGGGTGAAAGGTAAAAGCCATGGGGGTGGGGTGGGGGTGGGGGTGGGGGGGTGCAGGAGGTGCTATTAACCTGTGAATGCACTCTGACAAAGACGGCAGAGGAAATGGAGGTGCTCTTGACATGGCCTTCTGACATTTCTGAGGCTTTAAACCGAGGGAATAACGCCGGCTTTGCCGTCTTCCCCCCACGGCTGACGTGACATTTTGTCACCTGATTTTGCAAATTTGACGCATTATCAGCAGTTATGCAGCAAAAGCTGGACTTTAGTTGCGTTGAAGTTGTAGGATTTAATCAGTGCTCAGATGTCCCTCCTTCATCTTTTAACGAAATATTAAAGGAGTGAAATTCAAAAATAAATAACAACACAACTAAATGAGTAGATTTGGGTCACTATGAGGTGCAGGTATCAGTCATGTTTGCTGTAGGGATCCAGTTGATCTGTTAATATATACATATATGCATATATGTGTGCACGTTAATGATATGCAGCACTTCCCCTTTAAGAGCCCGATGTCCTATTTTTTTTCCTTTTTTTCTTTTTTTGAGAATAAGCGGAGGACTTGCAGCTCTGCGTGCTGGCCGTGGCCTCCGGGCTGGTCAGCCAGGAGGCTGCAGCGGCAGGAATGGCTGACTGGCTGCAACCTTCCCAGCCCCCGTTCAGACCAAACAGCAGCCTGGCCGCGTCCTTATCTTCCAATGGAATGCAACAGCTGTGCGGGGGCACGTCAGGGTGGGCTGGCCGAATCCCCCCTGACAGACCCCCAGCGCCGCCGCCGCCGCCGCCGCCGCCCCCTCCGCCGTCCCCACCTCCGAGCGACGTGCCGGGCTCCTGAAAGGCAGCTCAACTCAAAAGTGAGCTAGACACAGCGAGGGACTCGGTGGGGCCGCTTCGCGTTCCAAAGAGGGAGAGGGAGAAGCAGAGTCGGGGACGGGCAGTGCTGAAAAGGAGAGCACAAAGAGAAGGAAAGTGGAGCAGGGGAGGGGAACAGGAGGGAGAGGGAAAGACAAAAGAAGGAGAGGGGAGACACAGCCGGGTGAACGGAGGGGACTGAGCAAATGGCTACGGAGGAGACGGCGGGGGGAGCCAGGAAAGCCACCAAGAGCAAACTGTTTGAGTTCCTGGTCCATGGAGTGGTGAGTGACGCTGTCCGTCATCCCTGTGAAGGGCTCTGGCATGCATCTGTGCGTGTGCGCGTGTGAGAGTGCGTGAGTCGGTGCAGCGGCGGCGGCGGCGGCGGAGGTGGCAGTGGCGTGCTGGCGGTGTGCGAGGGAGAGCTGGGTAGAGCTGAGCCATGTGAAGGTTATTTCCAGCCTCCTGGATCCCAGCCTGGTGGAGGAGGACGGGAAGCAGGTCGGCGGTGATTGGATGGAGCCGCGGAAAGGATGGAGAGGATTTCAGAGGCGCGGAGGAATGCAGAAGAAACGGCCGGGGAGAAGCGGAGAAGCGGCCGGCTCCCGGGACAAACACCGCGAGCCGGCTCCCTGCAGGCGGCGCGTCAGCCTCGGCGGAGGGACCCCCAACCCGTAAGGTCACCAGACGCACGGACGTAGCGGCGCGGACGCGGACGTAGCTGCAGCAGATGGCCAGTCCTGGAAATCAGGCTCGACAATCAGCCCATTCACGTGCGCCTAGCATGAAATGTCACGTCAAGTGTCGCTCACGGCTGGAGGTTAGGCAACTGTCAGCTGCTCCGCCCACCTGGAGTTTTTACACGCCAGGAAATGGGTGGAATGATTCAGCAGGCGGATGGCGATGGAGAAGTGTCTCCCCTATAGCCTGAAAGTTTTACCTCGTCTCCTCATCCCGTTCTGAACTATTGATCCATCTGTGAATTCCTGGTCGATGCTCCGTTCCACATTTTCTTTGCAACCATTTCAAAAGAAGGTCCTGGTCCTCGAGATTGCTTTGATGTTTTGCATTTATGAATCTAATTATTTATTTCTTTTTAAAAAAAAGGAAGAAAATTAGTTCAAGCAGTCATCTTCTGATGCATTGTGGGACTTTTTTCCTCCATAAATTACTGAATTAACACGGAAACAATGTAAACTAAATGTGACTTTAGCATTTGTTGTTCTTTTCCTTGATATTTTGAAATAAAGGGATCAGGACAAGCGGCCCAGACCTGGAATGTTGTCGTTCATGACGCCCAAAGATCCGCACAGAAACACGAATCTGCAGTTTGTTTTAAAAATATTAACAAAAGACGCCTTTTGCCCGCTCGTGTCATCTTGGCAAAGTTCACAAAGGTGAAAAAGACTTTGTCCGCTGCGCACAAACGCAGGTGAACGATGAAGAGGCGGCGTGTGTCTGGCAGGAGGCGTCCTCTCAGAGGAAACAATGGGCCAGGAGATGGATGGCCAAGCCCAGCGCGTCCTCTCGACAGGCCAATTAACCTTGATGAAGCTCGGGCTGCTCCAAGCCAAATATTTCCCTCTGCATATTTTGTCAAAGGCCTTCCTCCCCTCCCCTCCTCTCCCTCCCCCGGCGCAGAAGCTGCGCCGGCTTTTTTTCGCTCCGCGTCCTGCGGACGTGAGGGAGGAGATGTATTCCTATATTTCTGCAGAACGAGGAGCTGATTTGGCGATGCAAACTTGCGCTGGTGAGCATGCGTGCGGGCGCATGCGCGAGCACCCTTGCGGTTCTGGAAGGTCACGGCGTTCCTCCTCTTGGCAGCGTTGGGTTGGCCGAGGTTTTAGGCCTGGCTGACGTTACTTCTCTCTCGTTATCTGTCTCCCACCTCCCTCCTGCTGTGTTTCTTCCTGGGGTTGTTTGTGTGTGTGTGTGTGTGTGTGTGTGTGTTTGTGTGTGTGTTGAGTTCACCAAGGGTGTTGAGAACAACCTTCCAGCAGTGTGTGTGTGTGTGTGTGTGTGGGAAAACCTGATAATCCAAAAACACAATAAATGCGCTGTAGTTTGGGACTTTAAATGTGAGTTGTTGGATTTGTGTTGCTGCAGTTGACTTTGTGTGCACCTCCTTACTCCTGCCACTAGGGGGGTCATAGTTCGCTACCACGCTACTGTCTTATTATTGTCTATCAGCATCAGTTAGCCAGTTTTCTGTCATCAGATCAGCATATTACAGTTGATCTAAGATGGATGAACATCAAAGGGCTATTTCAATGATGGTTGGGAATATTTTCGATGCTATTCAAGGAATTTTGCTGGAAAATTCCCGCCTGCTAGAAAAGATATTCCACAAGGCATCGCTGCTAAAGTTAGCATTTGTTTTGCAGTTTCCAAGCAGGAAGCATATGAAGCGACAAATGGAAAGCAAGATATTTAACAACATTTCTTTTTGTTTTTATGTGCAAGACTGGAGGATAAATTAAGGAATCGTGTAAAAGTGTGAGGGTGGCGACCCCGTCCTCTCTCCAGGGCAGATTTCAGCGCTCCAATGGAAGCCTGTTTTCGCGGTATGACGGACGAGTGGTCGCGTCCGGGTTAATTTTGACCGCTCCAAATCCCTCCGGAGATGCCAACACACTTCTCAGATATCCGTCCACATGGCAGATGTGATTCCTGGCTCTTTTTAGAGGACTGGAACCAGTTCAGCAGGTCCGATTAGGCCCTCATTGTGTCTCTGTGAGGACTTTGGAGACGTCCGTCGAGAACATCAGCTGCTTTTTCCTTCTGTAACACAAGCTTGGCTGTATTTGATCTGGAATAAACCGTCCCTTAAGCCTCCCTAAGGTGACCATCTTGGCCGCCCACCATATGTTTTCTGATCCTCTCTTGTTTGCAAACCCCTCGTGCGCTCTAAACATCCCCTCCCCCTCGGCCGGAGTGACAGCGACGCCTGCTCGGGCTTATCACGCAGCCTCTGCTTGGTCACCATTTCAAAGGGCACCAAACACGCCGGCCTCGTTCTGTCAAATTGCGTTATTAAACCAGACCACGTTCGCCTTTTCATTCGAACCCGCTTTCATGCTTCTCCCTGAACCCGGCCTGGTGTTTTACCTTTTTGTTTGTTTTCAGAGGGGTCGGGGTGGGCGTGTCCGCGCGTGTTTGCAGTCTAAAGATCAAATCTGATGCTCGTTAGTTTGTGAGGTGAAGAAACGAAATCTGCGCTCGCGGAAACCGTTTTGAATTCTCCATCCATCCTCCCGCTTTGCACGTTTAACCAGGCTGATGGAGAATTTCATCAGCGCTCGCTGCTGCTCGGAAAAGGTCACTTTATTTCATCTTTGTTTGTTTATTCACGTTGCTTTTGGCAGCTGGAATGAATGAAATATCCGATGATGCGCCGCTAAAAGAGGGTTCGGATGCGGCTGAGGTGGAGCGAAGAAAGGACATCTTTAATGACGGGATGTCTCTTTGTAGAATTTATTTTTATTTTAGGTCAGAAACTGACTGTTTTTTTGTATTTTTGGATCAGTTCACTATATCGCATTATACCACTCCAAGGAGAGCTTGTAGGTACCTGATACCGCATTTTTCACCTATACCCTACTGAAAATACATCAATTTGAATAAAACCCAATGAAAAATCGGGACCGTATCACGGCCTGGGTGTGCTTTTGTTCAACTGTAGCGTGCATAAAAGATGATTTCATCTGAAAAGTATCTAAAGACTACTTTGCTACTTTAGAGGCCAAGGACAGAGACGTGGATCCAGAACTAAAAGTAGCACAAATTCAAAGAAAATGGCAAAAGCTCTCTTGAATTTCACCCTCACAGCTGGTTGGATTGAATAAAATTCATAGGTTTGAAGAGGCGGGACCATAAAGGGAATGATGCTAGCTGTACGAGAGGCTGCAGCTCCAGTACAGCTAGCAGCTACATCATGACTCTTGTAGACGTTATTTAGCGTGTTTATTGCTCTGTGAAACCATCAATCACGTACTGGTTTTGCCTCCCAGCGTGTTCACGTGCAGCTGCTGGTCTGCAGATAAAGCTTTCTTTCTCACAGCAGCCGCAGTTTAGTCTGAGGCAATAAACTGTGGCGGGAGGCAGCTGTTGCCGTGGGAGTGACGGGCGCAGGTGAGGGCGCTCCAGTTGTTCCCAGGCGGCGGCGTGGGGCCGTTTGCGTTCTTTAGGACAAGGTTTTCACGCCGTGGTCTATTTTTCAGCCGTCACAGCTGATTTTTTTGGGTTGTTCTTCACTCATCGTGGCAGCTCTGATCTCCTCATAGCCGCTACCTTTGATCTGCGTCCTTTGTTGTATTTATAGACGCGCTGTTTTGTTATTATTGGTCAAGCTATATTTAGATAACCTGTCTTCTCTCCCCTCAGCGTCCTGGCATGCCGTCCGGAGCGAGGATGCCCCACCAGGGCGCGCCGATGGGCCCCCCTGGGCCGCCGTACGGAGGCAGCCCAGCGGTCCGACCCGGCCTGCCCTCCCCGGTGATGGAGGCCAGCCGGAAGAGGCCTGCGCCCTCGCAGCAGGTCCAGCAGCAGCAGCAGCAGCAGCAGCAGCAGCAACAGGCCGTCCAGAACCGGGCCAGGAAGTGAGTGCGGATGCAGACCAGCGCATGTGGAAAACCTGCTGAGATCACGCAGCCGTGGTTACACTTCAAACGCAACTGCTAACATCATTTTCTGACTGGCACCGACCTCCAAACCAAACATGGTCGTGATTCATACGTGCGGAATGTATGAGCAGATGCACCGCAGTATTTATTACTACTCCAGATTCAGCTGGGATTATTTCAGACACTTTATGGAGGTTTTATGGTTAAACTTCAACAGTAAAAACTTCTTCTGGATTGTAATAGAAATGCAGAAGAAATAGTATGCTAATGCTAATGGTGCTAATCAGACTTTCAGTACGTTGATGAGAAGTGAAACCAAGACTTCTGTGTATCTCTTCATCCTCCATTTTAGTTTTTGTTTCTGTGCTCACTGGCTGCTTCACCCCTCTTTTTTTAACCCACCGCTCCTCGGCTATCACCGATTTTTCCTCATCTGTTCCCTCTTTGCAACTCTGCGATGCAGCCGGACGGCATCGAGCAGCGAGGGTCGATGGAGACCGCCTGCTCCAGTAATCCGGCCGAGATAACGTGAACGCTCGCGTGGTTCCGGCATCGATACGGGACGATGCGTTTGCGGCGGGACGCCTCGTCTAGCCTGTATTCCCACCACTGGATGTGGAGGCTAAATGGCGTCAGCGGCACAGCACAGCGATACACCTCCCCTTAATGAAGAAGAAGAACAGGGGAAATGTGTGGAACACGCCGTGGATGCATGGGCTTTGTTATTTCCAGAGGCTCATGGTCATTTCGTGGTCGCCCGGGGTTTAGCGCTCGCTCTGCCTTATTGTTGCGCCATTGATCCGTCTGCTATCTGATTAGGCTGCACAAAAGATCTGTATATCAGCATTTCAGGCGCGTTCGAATCCACAGCGAGAGCTCTGACGTAGATGAAGAGACGAGCGTGCCGCGGGTGTGGTCGCTGGGGCGATCAATATGCGCGCTCGGTGCACCTCCATCTGGCTTTCACCCAACCTGCGGCGCCATTGATCCGCGCACAATTAGACAGGCGTGTCGAGCAGGTTCGGGGGGAAGTTCGACCCGCGTCGGAGCCTCAGACCCGAGCGGACAGCTGATCGATGGTGACCCGGCGACCTGCGACCACCTGTGGCGTGACATCACACCGCCTGAGCCGCAGTCGCAGAAAAGCGTAGCTCTTCATCTTTCAAAGACAGCACCATCCTTCTTTCACTCCCCCTCTCTCTCTGTTTTGTTGCAAGGTGAACAGTTTGTGCGGCGTTCGTCCTTCTGGACAAACCTGCACGCCGCTTGTCCCCACTCGCTGTTGTCTGTCTCTGCGTGGAGCATGCTTGTTTTGGTCCCTCGGATGAGACGCCTCCGAGGCCGCATGGACCCGGTTACCCCTGAACACAACACACAAAACACACCAGCAGCCAGAACCACCACGTGTTCAACCCCCTCTGACGTGCTCCCTCTGAGTGTGTGAGTGTGCGTGTGTTTATGTCTAATGGGACAACCTTCGAATCCCTCACCGATCCTCAGGAAGCCGGTCGGATTCCCCGGAGCCAGCGAGATGCCGGCCAGGCAGATGGACATTAGAGAGCCACAGTCAGATCTCACGCTCGGATCAAAGTAGGAGTTCCTTCTGCTGCATGTCCATTTCCTTACCCTGGCGACTGCTAGCCTGAGCCCACTTCCCAGCAGCACCTTTGGGCCCAGACGCTGACCCCTGACCTGTAGTGGTGCATGGTGTGGCCTGGAGCATGGCATGATGGGAACGTCCTTTAGCAGAAGCCTTTTTAGACGGTTTGAAAAGGTGGAGAAGTGTGACGGAGGGACTGTTTCAACCACAGCATAGCTTGGATTCAACTTTGGATTAAATATTCTGCAGCCAGCTGACTTGAACTGGGGGAAACCAACGCACCCTGAGACGGTTAGCTGTTTAGCCTTGTTTCCAGCTTGTGCTAAGCTAAGCTAACAGACTCCAGGCTGCTGAAGAGTCGTTAACGCTGCTGTCCTGACACCAGTGCTTGTTTTTTTTAGCGTTGTGCTCTCCAGGAACACGTCAGCAAGCACCGACAGACCTGCATGCATGGACCCAAAACAGGCAACACAGGGTTTCGGTTCCTTTCACCCAATTTTGCATCTGGTCATGTGTGAGATTTAAAAGAAAGTGTTAGCTTGCTTCCTCACAAAACAGGAAATGCCAGAAATTCATGAATGAAAACATCCGATCTCCAAGACTCTGCATTCCAAAAAACCCTTTAACACTGCCCTGTCGCAAACATGGACTCTGCAGAGTGTGTGTGTGTGTGTGTGTGTGTGTGCGTGCGTGCGTGTGTGTGCGTGCGTGTGTGTGCGGTGAATATACGTCATGCTAACAGTGTGTCATGTGACCTTTTTTGGATTGACGCACTCTAAAGGTGGATGGCTGCATTTTACACACAAACATGAGCTCAAACACACACACACACACACACACACACACACACACAGCTGGGATGCTGGGGTGCTGGATATGGCCCAGCATTTTAGCAGATGGCCTGGGTGCTACGCTATCAGTCACCATAGTAACATGCTCTTTTTCCTCTTTCTCTCTGTCTTTCTCTCTCCCTCTCTAGTGCAAAGAGAAGGAAAATGGCAGACAAGATTCTCCCGCAAAGGGTGAGGCTGCGTATTTTTTACCTTTGTTCTGTTTTATCTTTGTCTGTGTGTTCTTTTTATGTGCAGAACAGAGAGATCCTGGGTGTGTGTGTGTGTGTGTGTGTGTGTGTGTGTGTGTGTGTGTGTGTGTGCGTATGCGTGTGTGTGTGAGAGAGTGAAAGTGTGTGTGTGCTTGAAGTCAAGGCTTCTTAGGAGGTGCAGAGGGCCGGTCGATGAGGAAAGATGAGATGCAAACGGGAGGATTTTGAGGTTGTGATTTTCGCTCGGTGGTTGCAGATTTCCAGGCCCGTACCCTGGAAAGGTCCTGGAAAAGGTCTGGAGACTGCGAGCGTCTTGACCGAGGTCTTATCCCCCAGCATATCCCAGACAGAGAGATAGCGGTTGGCACAGCTTCGGGCGCCAATCCACAATAATGAGTCAGGCATCAGGAATGTCTCCCACACTCTGTCTGCCTGGCACCTCGGCCCGGTGAAAGACAGCGAGATGGAGCTGGTGACGGAGCGATAAGGAACAATGGAGGCAGCCATTGAGACATGAAAGATTTAGAGGGAGAGGGAGCAAAGAAGAACCGTGGAACTGGTTGACTCCACGCTCCCTGGTGGACCGCCGTATTAACGGATCGCCCCGTACGTTCGTCCCAGCTTTAGCATGCTAACGTTAGCGGAGCGTAGTGAGGGGTTTGGGATGGGAGGACGTCCATCCGCGCACCTTTTAAACACAGGAAAATGCGTGTGTGACGGGTGAAGACAAAGCTCTGGATGCTTGGGGACTAAACGTCCTTGAGATAAACTGCAGCGGCTTCAAGGGATGCAGATCAATAAGGGGCTTTTAATGATATTCGGAGATGAATTGTGTTGAAGCCTGCGATGGTCTCCTCTCTGAGCAGATCCGCGAGCTGGTCCCAGAGTCTCAGGCCTACATGGACCTGCTGGCGTTCGAGCGCAAACTGGACCAGACCATCATGCGCAAGCGCGTGGACATCCAGGAGGCCCTGAAGAGGCCGATGAAGGTAACCACCAAAGCGGACTGGCCGCCGGTAAAATTCCCCGTCTGGTGCCTTCCCCCTCTGCTAACTCCTTTGATTTCCTCGTGTCAGCAGCAAAAGCGAAAACTGAGGCTTTACATTTCCAACACCTTCAACCCCGCCAGACCCGACGCCGATGACTCAGACGGCAGCATTGCCTCATGGGAACTGCGAGTGGAGGGAAAGTTACTGGATGACGTGAGTTCACATTCGGCAGCCAGCGCAGACGTGAGGCGGCTGTTGCAGACCTGGCTCCCGTCCTTTGAATCGGCGGCGTAAAGAGCGGCTGAGATCATAATCTGTCCTCGGACGTTCTGTGTTGTTGTTGGCTGGCGGGCGTCCTCGGGAACGCCGGGCTGACTCACAACATGCAGGACCCATGCTCCAGTCCGGTCCCGAGACCGATGCTGCGGCAGGAAACCCACGTAGATCACGTTTGGTTTTCAGCGCTAGCGTTGCAGGAAAAGACGCGGCGTTCCCGGCAGCCACGCTCTCGCAGCTGCAGGAGCCATTGAAGGTTCACACACCACAAATATTTCTGGCCGGGCTCACAGGAAGTGGACTCTGAGAATGTCCAACTTCTCGTTGTCTTCGTGATCTCACTCGGCCTCTTGTGGGTTTCTGAGTAACTTTGCCGCGAGGGAATGAGGTTGTTTCGCCGGCTTGATGCTGTTAACGTAGCAGCTGACTGTCTGTTCCACAGCCGGGGAAGCAGAAAAAGAAGTTCTCTTCGTTCTTTAAGAGCCTGGTGATCGAGCTGGACAAAGACCTGTACGGGCCGGACAACCACCTGGTGGAGGTCAGTGCAAGCATGCGGAACAGATGAGTGACCAGTTCAGGAACCAGCCGGTCATCTGCAGCCTAACTTCTGTCCAATTATCATCCATCTTGATGCCAAAAGTCAGCTGCTTCAACGTGCTAATATGCTAAAACTCAAGTACATGATGTAAAAGTCAGGATGTGAGATGTTTTTACGCCCCAGCGCGGTGACACACAGCTCAGAAATGTTCCAGAATGATCCTGCTATTGTGAGCAAGCTGCAGCACAAATGGAAAAACCTTAACATGCTTCTTGTGCAACATACAGATAAAATGATGGAAACAGTTTTACTTTTCTTTGCATTGGATGGAGGGATGGAATAATTCCAAAATGAAATAAATTTTCAGCATTACAAGGTGGCTGTAATAGAAAAGTAAGTGCCAACGCGTAGAATGTTTCATTAGCCGCCTTCCGTTTGTGTCTTCACAGTAAAAGAAATCCACTCTGAGTCTTTCACAGTGAACATTATGAATTCTCAACATTCCCCCTTTTAAGTGGGTATCTAAGCCAGGCGTTTCAGTGTTTGGTCGTGAATGATTTCCCGTCGAAAGAGGTTTTTTTGCAGAGCTTTACACACTCAGCCATTGATTGGACGCAAAAAAATACTTGCATTGGCAATTGAGGGCAAACAATCTGCACTGAAGGCGTGCGTGAATGCTTTTTCTTTTCGGTTTCTATTAACATGATGGTGAAGGCTGGAACACTGAATGTTAATGGCAGAGGGGTTTTTTTACGTTTGTTTTTTTTAAGCTGGAGGATAGCGCGATCCCCAGCATCGCACCATTCAGCAGAGGAGCTGCGTGGTTAACCTTCTGCTATCTCGGTGTCTCGGTACACTCTGTGTGGGTACATTTAAAAACTATTCACACCCCCCTTCAACCGCAGACACGGCACTTGAGGCCAGCATCAAGGTTGTGAGATACAGGCACGTGCTCAAGTGCAAAGCTTTAGTTCGGAGCAGCGCCCGAACATGTGGTGTTTTTGAGTGTTTATCTGCATCGTTAAAAAAAAATAAATGTAGGTTTTACACCAAAAAACATTGTTAAAGGCTATAACTTCCTCAACTGAGCTGAAAGAATAGTCTGCAAACATTCCCAGTCAAAGCTGAAGAGTGCTCAGACCGTTAGCGTGCTAATTAGCCCTAAAGAAAGATAGCTAATGATGCTGTTGATGAATTGATGGAGTCTGGTTGTGTTTTCGGTTTCAGTGGCACCGCACGCCCACCACACAGGAGACGGACGGCTTCCAGGTGAAGCGTCCCGGGGACGTCAGCGTGCGCTGCACGCTGCTGCTGATGCTGGACTACCAGGTGAGCACGATATGGCTGCGTTGACATCAGTCTGGGACCGATCTGATGCCTTTCCTGACGCGATTGCTTCGTCTGCGCAGCCCCCCCAGTTTAAGCTGGACCCCCGCCTGGCTCGCCTGCTGGGCATCCACACTCAGACCCGCTCCTGCATCATCCAGGCCCTCTGGCAGTACATCAAAACCAACAAGCTGCAGGATTCGCACGACAAGGAGTACATCAACTGTGACAAGTACTTCCAGCAGGTACGACTGAAGACGTCACACCTTCGCTGTCGACATCGGAAACATCCAGTAACCCATCAGTGGTGCGCCCAGTATCCGCTGAATCTGTAAAGTGCATTTCTTTCGGCGTAGATTTTCGACTGCCCTCGCCTGAAGTTCTCAGAGATCCCTCAGCGTCTCACCAACCTCCTCCTGCCTCCGGACCCCATCGTCATCAACCACATTATCAGGTAGGCGCCTCTTCAGCTCCTCTCAGACTTTCAATAAAGTTCCTCCTGCGCGTCCTTTATTGGCACGTTGACGTTGTTAGCGTGGACCCCAACGATCATAAGAAAACGGCCTGCTACGACATCGATGTGGAGGTGGAGGACCCCCTGAAGAGCCAGATGAGCAGCTTCCTCCTCTCCACCGCTAACCAGCAGGAAATCGCCTCGCTGGACAACAAGGTGAGCTCGCCTCTCGGAGCTAAGCTTCCGGTCTTCAAGGCTCAGATCATCACTCACATTTTTCAGATCCACGAGACCATCGAGTCCATCAACCAGCTGAAGATCCAGAGGGACTTCATGCTCAGTTTCTCCAGAGATCCCAAGGGCTACATCCAGGACTGGCTGAAATCACAGAGCCGAGACCTCAAGGTTGGATAGCGACCTTCCTGCTACTGATTAGCAAGCAGGTCACGGGTTTGATTGGCTCTGTTTGTGGAGTTGGTGGCGAATGGATGCTGATTAAGTCCTGTCATTAATGCCTCCGCCCTCTCCTTGGCTGTAGCTAATGACAGACGTCGTGGGGAACCCCGAAGAGGAGAGGAGGGCGGCGTTTTACCACGAGCCCTGGTCCCAGGAAGCCGTCAGCCGCTATTTCTACTGCAAGGTCAGGCTGCAACCGTCCCTCTTCCCATCTCTGAAACAAGTCCCATCCTAATTTCACTCCTCATCCAACGGCAGATCCAGCAGAGGAGGCAGGAGCTGGAACAGGCCTTAGCCGTGCGCACCACCTAAACCACCCTACCCCCTGTACCCCACTCAACCTGTGTGTTTGGAGGTCAAAGGAGGCGCCGCCGCCTCATCACCATCGACATCTCTTCCACCTGCTACTCTTTGCTCTGTAAATATGTCCAACAAAACAACAAAACTGGCTGCTAACACACACACACACACACACACACACACACACACACACAAACATCTCAAAGATTTTGCTGCATCATAATGAACTCCCGGATCTGAATAGTTGTGTGGTTTTTTTTAGAAAAATGTTTGTTTTCTTCTCGCATTCAGAGAGGTTTTGAGTGATAAATTACACCAGCAATGTCGAGATTAGCAGGAGACCCCAAACCGCCGATACGTCCCCCTCATACCACAATTTCCACAGCAGTATTAATTACACCGTCGCCACATTAAAAGCTTTGTGTCTATTTATAGCAAGAATCCAATTTTCTTCCCTAAAAGGTGATAAATTTGCCTGTAGCTGTTGGGATTTGTCCTGGAATCGCTCACTTTCTCTTCTTTGTGTGTTCTGAGATGTTCTACCAAAGGCTGCCACAAGAGTAAAATAATTTTTTAAAAAGTGGGTACAAGAATCCTCGTCTGGGTTTAACAGGAAATGGACGGAAAATCAGAAGGTTTTGTGTCATTTCAGAGAGAATTCCCTTCCAGATGTTCAGCTTAGGGACCCTGTGAACCCAGGTCTGGACGACTGTCTACTTTTTTTTTTAA
>BJFM01005614.1:4832-17181 GCA_016586285.1 Arothron firmamentum
GGGGGGGGGGGGGGGGGGGGGTAGAGGTGGTGGAGTAGTTTCCCCAGTGCGGTGCAGCCTATAGGTGATATGATGCGCCATGTGGACAACAAGCAGGCTGACGGGGCAAGTCTGAGGAATTTGTGTGCGATAAGTGCGAATGCTTTGTGTTTGAGGTAAATGGCTTATATCTGATCTGATCTGGGATCTGTTTTGACCCCACTTCCATTCCTAGGCCTGTCGTGACCTCTCGTTTCCTCCCCCCCACTGAAGATAAGGCTCGCATGAATGTACAGTATGCATATGCTTGTTTTCACCTGCTACACGTGCTGGTTGCTAGGCGGCGGGACAAAGAAAGATCTAGATTGGGGGGAGTTGGAGGAACAGACTGGAGGATCAAGGAAGGGACATATCTAAAACCTGGAAAAACAACAAGTCAGGCTGCCGTCAGATGTGAAACAGTCCCCCAGGGTCAAAGGTGAAGAGCTCCTGGTTGGTCACGACCTGGAAACAAGAGGTCATGACCCTGCTGTGAGTGGGTGGTGTCAGAACATGTTGACACCACCAAAGGTACCGGAGACGGACCGAAACCTCTCCGTATGGGGGCGGGGACCGCCCCCTAGGTCCTGCTGAGCTTTCCGAGAGAGCTCGTCCTGATGGAAAGGAGATGCACTCAGGTGGTGACGGGGGTCACCTGAAAGAGTCCAGCTGCAGGCCCACCTGAGCCACAAGCCTGGGGTGATTATTACCATATTCTTCAGTCGCGATTATTTTTCATATTCGCGATTGCTGTCAATTATTTATTATATATTCATCCACAAAGTTATAGAACATACCTGTGAATCTGAGTCTGACGTGATCGTATTGCTCCAGCAGCAGCAGGCAGCGTCACCGTGGCAACCACATGTTGTTTACCTATTGTCTTGATCGGATCGACATCGAGCTATGGCTAGGATAATATGCTGTGGTTAGGATAATATGCTATGGCTAGGATAATACGGTATGGTTAGGATAATATACTATTGCTAGGATAATACGGTATGGTTAGGATAATATGCTATTGCTAGGATAATACTCTATGGCTAGAATAATACGCTGTGGCTAGGATAATATGCTATGGTTAGGATAATATGCTATGGCTAGGATAATACGCTATGGCTAGGATAATATGCTATTGTTAGAATAATATGCTATGGCTATGATAATATGTTATGGCTAGGATAATATGCTATGCTTATGATTAGGATAATATGCTATGGCTAGGATAATATGCTATGGCTGGGATAATATGCTGCGGCTAGGATAATAACAACACGGAGGAAGGGGGGGTTCTGGTTCCAGAGCCAGGTACCACGGCTCTGCTGTGGGTGTATTTTGGTTGTTAGCCTAGCGATAAAGGAGAGCCCAGTAACGAGGAGGAAGCATCTGTAAAATTTGCCGTAAAAAAGCACCAGTCAAAAGCGCTAATGCAACTAATATGAACCAGTGTCTGCAGACCCTCCATCCACAGCAACACGCTAACTAGTTCTGATGTTCAACAAGTCAGTAAACTGCTCTGATGCATTCAGGTGTTCAGGACAGGACAGAATGTGTGTTGTTAAAGTTCAACATTCTGATAGTAGAAGATAAAAAAGGGAAAATAGAGAATATATTGATCAATTGTGATTATTTTTCTGACAGTTGTCTCCAGACCTTGCTAATGGTGGCAGCCCCACACGAACCTGCTGGTGACAGACCAGGAGGTTCTGTCACCAGCAGGTCCTGGAGGCCGACCTGCGTGGGGTTGTGTCTCTGCTCGTCCCCTCTGGGTGAGGCCGTGTGGACACGTCCCAACTGCGTCTGCTCTCATTGGCGGCTTCGAGTTTATTTTTAGACCCTGCTGACGGGCCGGGGTGATAGCTGCTGCTGCTGATAGCTAACTGCTCCCAGTTTTCCCTGGCCCGCAGCTCCAGCGTGTTTACTCTGCCAGGACCAGGACCTGGACCAGGGCCTGGAGATGCCGGCTCTGATGATCTGCTGCTGCTGCTGCTGCTTGTTGTTGTTCTCATTGCAGCTGGTTTCTCTGAGGGTTCCTGCAGGGTCAGAACCAGGGTCAGGACTAGGGTTAGGACTAGGGTTAGGACAAGGGTTAGGACTAGGGTCAGGGCTAGGGTCAGGACCAGGCTCTGGATCAGGACCAGGGTCAGGACTAGGGCTAGGGTCAGGACAAGGGTCAGGGCTAGGCTAAGGGTTAGGGCAAGGACAAGGGTCAGGAAAAGGGTCAGGGTTAAGGTCAGGACCAGGGTCAGGGTTAGCGCCAGGACTAGGGCCAGGACCAGGGTCAGGGTTAGGGCTAGGACTAGGGCCAGGACCAGGGTCAGGGTTAGGGCTAGGGTCAGGTGAAGCTGTGCCAGGGTTGGCAGCCATCCTGCAGGTGTGACAGCCTAATTGGTGTTCCGAGCAACTGTCCCAATGTTCTGACTGTAGGTGTGTGTGTGTGTGTGTGTGTGTGTGTGTGTGTGTGTGTGTGTGTGTGTGTGTGTGTGTGTGCTCATGAGTGCTCCTCTTCCTGTCAGTGGACTGTTCCAGGGCAGGTCTGTTGGCCTCTTGCCATTTGTTCTTTTTGCAAACCCAAACCCATCCTGGCTAAGCTAAGTTTAGGGGTCCTTCCCAGGCTGATCCTGCTCGACCTGTGATCTGGGTTTGTGTTGCTTCTTCAGTCTCTGCACACACACACACACACACACACACACACACACACACACACACACACACACACACACACACACACCTGTGGTAGAGAGCTTCTGAGGTAATCATCTCTGAGTCACTCTGATCTTATCTGGATGTTGGCGCTAGGCTTGTTTCTGTTGGAAGGCTGATACTGAGACAAAGGCGTACACACACACACACACACACACACACACACACACATACACACAAACACATCCTTGGCTGCCTGACGCCGGGCAAGCGTCCAAGGCAAACATTCGTTTAGGATTAACGCTGTAGGAGTCGTCTGCGAGCTGCCCCCTTGTCTGCCCCCCCCCCCGAGCCCGGGAGCTGTCTCAGCAGGACGGTTGTGGACGGTCTGACTCCAGGACCACTTGGGACAGTCTCCCAGGACCAAGTGGTCCCAGAGCCAGGCAGCGTGAGGAGAGTTTGCATACATTCTTGTCTTCACAGGTCCAGACCCGACTTGCTGACGCAGATCCAGATCTGGATCCGGGATAATTGAGGTGTGATTGGGAGGAGTGGGAGGTCCTGGACTTGGACCATGTCCAGCGTTAAGGGGACGCTGGACATGGTCCACCATTGAGGAGCCCTGTAGGTCCTGTGGGTCTCCTCTGGTCTTTCTGTGGTTGTAGGCTTTCACAGACGTCAACGTTTATGGATCACTGATCAGTCTGGGCGGAGGTTTGGTCATGTGACCTCCACAGAGCGTTGCCTTAACACCGGACCTTCTGATCTGTTTGCAGGACTACCCCAGGAACAGACATCCAGGATGGAGCCGGGGATCGGTGGCCTACCACGCAGGTCAGAGCTCTCTCTCACCAGTCAGCTGACTGGAGCAGGTAGGCCGAGGCGGAAGGGACCGGCGCTGGTGACCCCTGTTCCTGGGACGGCCGCCATTATTACAACATTCATCAATCACCATTATTTTTCATATTCACGATTACCATCAATTATTTATTATATATTCATCCACAAAGTTGCAGAAAATAACAATAAATCTGAGTCTGACGTCTTCAGACTATGGCTAGGATAATACACAATGGTTCGGATAATATGCTATGGCTAGGATAACACGCTATTGCTGGGATAATATGCTATGGCTAGGTTAAATACGCTATGGCTGGGATAATATGCTATGGCTAGAATAATATGCTATGGCTAGGATAATACGCTATGGCTATGATAATATGCTATGGCTAGGATAATACGCTATGGCTATGATAATATGCTATGGCTAGGTTAAATACGCTATGGCTGGGATAATATGCTATGGCTAGAATAATATACTATGGTTAGGATAATACGCTATGGCTATGATAATATGCTATGGCTAGGATAATACGCTATGGCTGGGATAATATGCTATGGCTGGGATAATACGCTATGGCTAGGATAATATGTATGGCTAGGATAATACGCTATGGCTGGGATAATATGCTATGGCTGGGATAATACGCTATGGCTGGGATAATATGCTATGGCTGGGATAATATGTATGGCTAAGATAATACGCTATGGCTGGGATAATATGCTATGGCTGGGATAATACGCTATGGCTCGGATAATATGCTATGGCTAGGATAATAACAACATGGAGGAAGGGGGGGTTCTGGTTCCAGACCCAGGTACCACGGCTCTGCTGTGGGTGCATTTTGGTTGTTAGCCTAGCGATAAAGGAGAGCCCAGTAACGTGGAGGAAGCATCTATAAAATTTACTGTAAAAAAAGCACCAGTCAAAAGCGCTAACGCAACAAATGTGAACCAGCGTCTGCAGACCCACCATCCACAGCAACATGCCCTGAAGTTTAACAAGTCAGTAAACTGCTCTGATGCATTCAGGTGTTCAGGACAGGACGGAATGTGTGTTTCTAAAGCTCATCATGCTGATAGTAGAAGACAAAAAAGAATAAATAGACAATATATTCATCAATCATGATTATTTTTCTGTCAGTTAATGGTCTCCAGAAAGTCCTAATGCTGACAGCCGTGTTCCTCAGCCAGGGTCAGGCTCCACCTCAGCAGTGACAGTCAGCCTCTTTTGTTAGCTGCTGCCGTATTTAGCGGAGGGTGTTGTTGCGGTGTTGTGTTTCCTCCTGCCTGTCTGCGCTGTTTGATCTCCGCTATCAGCACCATCTCAGCTGGATGCTGAGGTGCTGAGACGGAGGCGGATTGTGAGCAGATAAACTGGACCACGACCGACAGCATCGCATCTCCGTGCTTTTCTTTTGGTGCTGTAAACAGTGACGGGACGACAACGAGACAACATCTGGCTGTTATCCTTCTGTCCCTGCGCGGTGTGAGTTGTTTTCCAGGACTGTGAACAGTATCGCAGCAGGCATCTCCATGAACCCCCACAGCTCCGCGTCTGAAACCGCGTTGGCACAGCGGCTCCTTTCTCCTCAGGAAGAAGTTTGTCTGACGTAGCTTCAGTCAGCAAACAACCGTCCCACGTGCGTCCGAGTGGTCTCCTTGCAGGCAGGGCCTTCTCCTCCCAGAATGCTTCAGGAACCTCCACAACCCTGAAGAAGCGGGTGGTTGTGGTCGAATCGCTAACATTTCCTGACGACGCTAACGCATCGTCGGCGTCATTCCAGCGTGTCAACTCGGTGGGCTAGTGGGCAGCCGCTCGTCAGCGAGCCTCGCTAACCCTGACACCCCCGCAAACCCCCATCACGCAGTCAGTGGCAGCTCTGACTCAACCGCCGCCACCATCTCCATCCTTCCATCAGCACCAGGCTGAGCTGAGATCACGGGGATCAGGCTAACTTCCTTATCAGCTGCAGGCCCTAATCTGATCCCAGCTCAGCTTCTGCAACAACAACTGTTCAACACTGTGTGTGTGTGTGTGTGTGTGTGTATGTGTGTGTGTGTGTGTGTTTATGTGTGTGTGTGTGTGTGAGACGGCTGAATTAGATTTTCGATTATAAACCAGGAACTAACCCCCCAAATGAGGATCGGAGGTTAGCTAAAATCCTGCTTGATGGATGATTTACTGAGAAAATATTTAGAAGAACCTGTAAAATTGGTCCAACTACAGATGGATGGTGAAGCTCCAAATGATGTTTGGGCCCCACCTTCTTGAGAGGACATGTTAGCATGCTAGGTGATGGCTCCACGGGCCGGATTAAATGGTTCACTGGGCCACATGTGGCCCCCGGGGCCTCAGGTTGCCCACCTGTGGTGTAGCGGGAGCACACGTACAGCGTTTGAGCGCTAGCAACCCGTGAGGTGTAAATTGGTCACCGTGGGAACGCCAGATCTAACCTGATCCACCTCTGTCCTGCTGCTGCTTGTTGTGACCCCCCTCAGACACACACACACACACACACACACACCGGTGTGTAAGCTCACACACCGACAGTCGCAGGTACACATGGCGGGTTGCTGCACATCAGCTCATCAGCTCATCTCCTTATGTTGGTATTTTTAGTCTCGGGGGGTCTCCGGGGGGCCCGCACAGGAACCTTAATGATGCGGAGCCTCCGTTATCCTCCCAGTGCTGAGATAGCGATTGTTTAAACAGGATCTCCAGCTGATGGACGGTTTCCGTGACAACTCCACAAATATTTACTGGCGGCTGACACGCCACTCGCCCTGCTTCCGCCCTTTTCTACGTTACCGTACTACGACGGTAGCGCGTCCCGCGGCCGTCTCCGTGGCTGACGCACGCCCCTCTGACGTGTTGACCCGGCTCGGGACGGTTGAGCTGTGGTCGACATCAGCACCACCTCCCATGACTTATCTAACATGTGCTCTACATTCTTTGGCGGAAGGAGATTTCGATAACAAGTTTCCCCTCAAGGTTCCCCTGCCCCAGGCCAGCGGGCAGGTAACCCGCCCCGGGGTCTCCTCCCCACCTCCTCAGCGACGGGCATCTACCCAGGGAGTGTCCCTGGACTGTCCCCCCTCCAAGGGCTCCGAACAGGGTGGGCATTCCAACTCCGGCGTGGAGGGTCCAACCCCGGAGGACTGCTGTGTGCTTTAGCCTGGGTCGGAAGAGGGTTACGTCTGGGCCTGACGGGCCCCCGACCCTACCGAACAAGGTTCTCTTTGTCTTCGGGGCAGACGATGGGAAGATCTTCCAGGGCAGCGGCGTCGGAGATGCGTTTGGCCCCCGCTGCTTCAAGGGCGACGTCATGGGCTGTGGCATCATGTTCCCGCGGGACTACGTCCCGGACGGAGGAGGTGAGGGCTTCGCTCGGTCGGCACCTCTGCCCGTCAGGTCCTCCGGTCGCTCTCACCTATCTGCTTGGTCCTCAGGCGAGTCGGAGGACTGGGATGGGAGTCGCGGGCGTTTAGGAAGCAGGAAGAACGTTCCCTACCTCCCCGAGGAAGAGGAGGAAGAGGAGGAGGTTGCAGAAGTGGAGCAGGGACGGGAGAGGGGGAAGGTCACGGTAAGGAAGCTTCCTAAAGCCATGTCTCCAGCAGCCTTCCAGCCGGTAAAACTGGTTTCCGTTAGATGGAGAAATGTTCAGGCGGACCAGTTTCAAACTGGGTTGGTGGTGGTTCGGGTGGGAACGGCCGGTTCATCCCGAAACCGGGCCCTTCTGGGCAGAAAGACCAGTCATCCGGCTTCGTCCTGACTCGTAACTTCGGCGCTAACGTGCCCACACTGGTGAGGGCGGGGCCGGGTGTGGGGGCGGGGCAGTGATCTGATGGATGAATGGCTTTGATCCCCAGGCAATCCAGGGATTTGCACCTTTATTCTCAGCAGAGCCCGTTAGCTAGCGCTCAGGGTGTTAGCGGCTACGCGTGGACCTGTTGCGGTGTCGCCCCCTCCCTTTAACACCAGCCCAACTGCCTCAGGGGACCTGGGGGGGTTCCGGGACATCCAGAATGATGCCGATGGCGACAGCAGCAGGAAACACTGCCTTTGACAGGAAGAAACCTGCAGCAGGACCAGATTTATGCGGGGGGGTGATGGACAGATGGCTAAAAGAGGAGGAGAAGCACAGACACATGACTCATATGTGCAGATAGATTAGATTTATGTTGTTGGTTTGTTATCCAGGAGGCGTAGTTTAAAAATGTGAGGATGTTAGCAATAGCTGTAGGTAGATACAGAGAGAGAGAGAAGCACAACAATCCAGGAAAGAGAGAGAGAGAGGTGTGTGTGGTCTGAACGCCTGGAGACAGAAACCAGTCAGGTGATCATGTTTAAGATGATGCTAAAGCTTAGCTGCTCCTGTTCTAACTGTTAGCATTAGCTTAGCTAGCGCCATGACCGCAGCTCCAGAATCAGCGACTCTAAACCCTCTCGGAGGAAGGTTTTCATCTTCATCTCAGAGCAGAGAGGGAGTCATCCTTCTGGACCTGGTCAGGGAGGGGGCGGAGCCTCCAACCATCAGTCCCCCGACTGATGGTTGGAGGCTCCGCCCTCTCCCAGTCTACCTTTAAAGGTTCTCGAACCAGCAGCAAACCAGCTCTGAGAGTGGAGCATCTACTGGGAGGGTCTGGTTCTGTCAGCTTCTCCAGTCCTGATGGACCTCTGAGGACTAACCCTAACAAGGGTCCAAGTCCAGAACCTTGTGGAACTACTATCTGAAGAGGGACCACCATGAACGTGAACAAACTGGAATCTGCCTGATAACTCTGATCTGCATCTGTTTGGTTCCTACTCTGATGTCAGCAGCTGTGAGACCTTCTGCAGGTTCTTCAGCTCAGAGAAGAACCCAGAAGAACCCAGAGCTGAAGTTCAGGGGTGTCGGTGCTGGTTTTGGCTGCTTGTACTGAACGTTTGAAGTCTTCTGATGTCCTGGTCCTGCTGGAGTTAACTCCTGAGAGAATGTTTGAGCCTTCAGCAGGAAGCTGCAGCATGAAGAACCTGCTGTGCTTGGTTCTGCAGGTGTTCTTCACCAGGAACGGGAAGCTGATGGGCCGCAGAGAGGTGCGGGTTCCTCCGGGGGGCCTCTATCCCACCGTGGGGATGCTGAGCAGCGGCGAGAAGGTCAAGGTTGACCTTCAGCCTCTGAGTGGATGACCACCTCCACCTTCGCCCTCCACGCTCTGGACTGTGTTCCCGCAGAGCTCCTCGCTGGACACCCCCCTGGTGGACGTGGAGGCTCCTGCAGGGGGGTCACCAAAGCTAAAGGCTCCAGGTTTTTTCTATGCAACCTCTTATGGATCTGCGAGCTGGCCCACACCTGAACCCGATGCCACACGTCCGAGCAACTGAGCCGTTTCTTCTTCCCCTCCTCCCTCATTGGCGTCCTCATCGAGCAGAGGCGGCGCTCCTCCCACCCTCTGCTGCCCCCTGCTGCCCCATCTGTGAGCCCACAGGCTGGACGTTGGCGTTGGTTCAGGCTCCGCCTCCCGCTGGGTAATTTCTGTCGGTGTAATCTGATGACTGGAGCTCCTCCGCAGCCGGTCCCACCGTAGCCGACTGGCCGAGGTGTTTGCGGGACGGATGTTGGTTAGCAACAACGTCCCGACCAAAGAAACGTGACTGATTTGCTGCTGTTTGCTGTTTCCTCTGATCAGTCGCCTGTTTCAGCCTCGGTTACCTTCTCCCCATTAAGCTTTGTTTTGTTTTTTGTTTTAAATTATTATTTAGATCCAAGCGACACAAGATGGAAAAAGTCGGAACCAAAAATCAGCCGGTAAACCAGCCGGCTGAGGAAATGCTGCAGGATTATTTACACCCGCTGTCTACCGCCACCTGCTGGCCGCTTGCTTTTATACCACATCCGCGTCCGCGTCCATATCTGTTTTTTTATCGGCGTTATTCAGCTGTAAAGTTGTCTTTGAGCTCAGCTAGCAACTTTAGCGTTGCCCTCGGATATATTTAATGTCATTTTACTGTTTTAAGTTTTCTTTCTGCCACGTTTCGAGAATTTAAACGGGAGGTTTTTTCGCGTTTCCGCCAAAATAAAGTAAACGTGAGTCGTCTCTGAGGTGGTGGCGACGGCGTCCCTGATCCGCCGGCTAAACTGAGCTACGCCGTTGTTATGGCAACAGGTGCCGTGAGACCAGGGAGGCGGTCAGTTGACCCTGAAGCCATGAATGAATCAGCGGAGCAGAAGCTTTTAATTAGGCAACAATTTATTGGGTTTCCTCTAAAAGGTTTGGTCCTCCGGGTTAAAAAAAGCTTTTCTCCGGTTTTATAAAACAGGACGTGAAGAGAGCAGCAGAGGAGGAAGGCAGAGCCGCCTCCATCACCTCCTCCTCCTCCTCCACCTGCAGATGCAGTGGTGACAGCAGACGAAGCAGGCGCGCGCGTGTGCACGTGCGTCAGCGATGGCGTTCCCGTTGAAGACTTTTCAGTTGAAATTCTGCGAAAGATTCGGCGACGGGAAGTTTAAACCTCCTCCTCCTCTTCCTCCTCCTCCTCCTCCTCCTCTTCATCCTCGTAGTATCGGTTCCGTTTGATCATCTCCTCCACCGACAGCACCTGCTGCTCCTCCTCCTCCTTGTCGTCCACCTCCTCACTGTCCCAGAAGCCCACGTCCTGAGAGGAGCGGCTGGCCTCCGCCTCCCCTTCAGGAGACGTCAGGTTTGTCACCTCCTCCTCCTCCTCAGGGCATCCCTCTAGGGCCTCCTCCGGGGCCTCCTCCTCCTCCTCAAGACATCCCTCTAGGGCTTCCTCCGGGGCCTCTTCCTCCTCAGGACATCCCTCTGGGGCCTCCTCCTCCTCCTCTGGGGCCTCCTCCTCCTCCAGGGCCTCCTCTTCGGTCAGTCTTTGCTCCTTCGTCTCCTCGGGGCCGCTGTGGTCCCGGTGCTGCGGCTCCCTGGCGGAGGCGTCGGGGCTCGGTGGAGGAGTCTGGGGTGCGGCTGCAGGAGCAGGGCCGTCCTGCTCCGACACAGTGAAGGGCAGGCTCCGCTCCTTCAGGGAGGAGGTCTGCCGCAGGCCTGGCACCTGCTCCTGGGCTGGGGAGGGAGGGTCCACCTCTGGGGGCCACTTTGGCCGGATGGGTTTGGTCTCGGCTCCAGGGCGGGTGGGCGTGTCTTCCAGCTCCGATCGGGGGGGCCAGGAGATCTTCAGCCTGCGGGTCTCTGGGGGTCTGTCGGACCTCTCCGGCGACCCCTGACCCAGAGCCTCCATGGTGGCGGTCAGCACGTTGACTTTGGCCAGCGGGGAGTCCTCCACGGTGGGGCTGCTCGGCTCGCAGTGCTTGGCCGGGCTCTCGGTCTTGGGCGGGGCCCACGGCTCCCCGCTCTCCCCTTTGCTCTCCCACAGCTCCTTGTGGGGCCGGTGGCCGAAGCCCTCGTCGTAGTTGCCCTTGGCCTTGAACAGCTGGCAGAAATGCGGTTTGCAGTAGACGTTGTTGTGCAGGGACGCGTAATTCACCAAGCTGAGAGAAGAAGAAGAAGAAGAGGAAGACCTGATTAGAACCGCCATGATGTCACCAATCAGCTTTTATTTACACTGCAAAAAGTAGTTTTTGTTTTTTTTTAACTGCAATTTAAAAGTGGATGCAGGTCCCACAGGGCTGACCTTCAAAGGTCAAAGTTCACGATGGCGGAGCGCTCACCTCAGTTTGGTGTTGCAGTGCGAGCAGCGGAAACAGGTGCTGTGGTAGGTGTGCTGGTTGGCCACCAGCTTCTCCAGAGGATACACCGTCTTCTGGCAGGACACGCACGTCTCTCGGACCGGCAGATGGAAGCTCTGCGCACACACACACACACACACACACACGTCAACGTTTACCAGCGGTCGCCTTCCGTGTCCGCTGGCTTTGATTCCAAACTCACTTTAGAGGCTTTGGTCTGACTGGTCGGAGCCGGAGTCCCGCAACTGGAACCTGGGGGAGAGATGTAGTGGTGAGTTCTGGCCACTAGAGGGAGCCATAGCTCGAGGTTGGAAACGAGCTGCTGCAGCAGCCGGTCAGGTTCCCGTTCCAGGAGGTTCCTGGAAACACGTTCGGTCATGGAAAAGTCAGTTACCGTTGCTGTCCGGGGTGAAGCATTTCCTGTTGCCGGGCTCAGACTCTGGACTCTGCAAGAGGAGACAAATCAGCCGGCAGCTTCGCCAGCGCGTGTGCACCTACGAGGCGTTCATCTCACCGAGTCCAGGCCGGACGGAGGGACGTTCTCCTTCTGCTTCCCGCAGAAACCGTCCAGAAGATCCGTCTGACGGGAGCAAAGAGCCAGTTAGACTTCAGCCAGGAGGAAGAGGAGAGAGGAGGAAGAAGAGGAGAGAGGAGGAAGAAGAGGAGAGAGGAGGAGAGAAGAGGAGGGAGGAGGCTTTCAAACTGCCGATGAGGAACTCACACTGACGGAGGTGGGAGTCACTTCCTGTTTGGAGATGGCGGCCTGGTAAAGAGCCATCCTGTCTCTGAGAGGAGTGGACTCTGCAAGACTTCCATCTGGAGACACACACACACACACACACACACACACAGTTTTGACTGCTCCTTCACCTGATCTGCTCTTTGAATCAGATTTTTGACTGATGTTTCTGACTCCAGATCAGTTTCTGTGACAATATTTGTGTTTTACTGACCAGTTCAGCAGAGGAGAGCTGACCTGAGGTCAGCTGATCAGAGGTCAGCTGACCTCAGGTCAGCTCTCCTCTGCTGAACAACAGGAAATGGCTCCAGCTCTTCCTGTCTGCTGATCACACATTTCCATCCTGACACAGCTGAACTTTTGCTTGTTGGCCCAGTTTAACCAGCCAGTGACCCTCCCAGTCCCAGTTTAACCAGCCAGTGACCCT
>BJFM01005616.1:17921-41237 GCA_016586285.1 Arothron firmamentum
GACAGACCTGCTTGGATGAGGAGGAACTCCTTGGACTCGGAGCCCATCTCGTTGGTGGCTGTGCAGTTGTAGCTGCCAAAGTCGTTCTGGGAGTCCGGCGTGACCTGACGGACAGAAGAGAGCAGAGGAAGCTGGACGGAGGACAGGAGCTCCAGCTGAAGCTGACGGAGCATCGCTGTCTGCCTCCATTACTGGACCGCCAGACAGGACGTGCAGCTGACCTCCAGGAAGCTGAGGGCCGGGCTGCTGTGGATCTTCACGTTGCTGCTGTTGGTGTGGGGCAGCTGCAGCCCGTCTCTGAACCACAGCACCGAGGCTGCGGGGTGGGCCTCCACCTCACAGCTGATGTTGGCCGGGTTCCCCTCCCACGTGTACGCCGTCACCACCCCCAGGATCTTCGGAGCGTCTGAAGGGAGCAGCAACAGAGGAGACGTGAGGCCAGCAGGGACAAACCCGGTCCTGGAGGTCTGGATCGGTTCCTCTGAACCTTCCTGTCTGAGGCCCGTGCGAGCAGAACCCTGCTCTCCAGCTAATGTTCTGGTTGAGAACTCTGGTGTTGAACCAGGCATCCAGCCAGGCTGATGGGACCAGGCTGGACAGGAGGGCAGGAGGTCTGGCCTCCTCTGGTCCTCACCGCTGGTACCAGAGAAGGGCTGATTCCTGCAGCTCTGCGCCAGCCTGGAACGGCTCCATCAGCACCGGCTGGTGATTAGATCTCTGGAGCATCCAGAGCCGCTCATATTAATCCAATTAAGCCTCATCTGTTCATTCTTTTCCAAGGTAATCAAATATTACCCAGCTCCTCTCTCACTTATGTAAGCCGACCACGCACGCACGCACGCACGCACGCACGCACGCACGCACGCACGGCGTCCTAGTCTGACAGAGTGGAATTAAAAGAGTGGTGAAGGAACATTCAGAGATGGTGTGAGTGTGAAAATGGGCCCAGCAGCAGCTGGGCTCCACCCCACCAAGGAGGTGTTGGTGGGGCTTTCAGCAGACCACAGCTGGGCTCTGGGAGGGGAAGCTGCTCAGTGACGACCTGTCCCACGCTGAGAGGAGACACCTAAACGCCTCACAGCTGAGTAGAGCGAAGGTCCTCCGGTCCAACGGATGCTAGATGACCGGTGACCTGACCCATCACCAGACCAGAGACCAACGAAAGAGCAGACGAGAGCAGCACACACACCCTCAGGCTGGTTACTGGTGGCTGGTTACTGGTTACTGGTGCCTGGTTACTGGCTGCTGGTTACTGGTGGCTGGTTGCTGGTTACTGGCTGCTGGTTACTGGTGGCTGGTTGCTGGTTACTGGCTGCTGGTTACTGGCTGCTGGTTACTGGTTACTGGCTGCTGGTTGCTGGTGGCTGGTTGCTGGTTACTGGCTGCTGGTTGCTGGTGGCTGGTTGCTGGTTACTGGCTGCTGGTTGCTGGTTGCTGGTTACTGGCTGCTGGTTACTGGCTGCTGGTTACTGGCTGCTGGTTACTGGTGGCTGGTTACTGGTGGCTGGTTGCTGGTTACTGGCTGCTGGTTACTGGTTACTGGCTGCTGGTGGCTGGTTGCTGGTTACTGGCTGCTGGTTACTGGCTGCTGGTTGCTGGTGACTGGTTGCTGGTTACTGGCTGCTGGTTGCTGGTTGCTGGTTACTGGTGGCTGGTTACTGGCTGCTGGTTGCTGGTGACTGGTTACGGGTGCCTGGTTACTGGTTGCTGGTTACCGGCTGCTGGTGACTGGTTGCTGGTTACTGGCTGCTGGTGGCTGGTTACTGGTTGCTGGTTACTGGTGGCTGGTTACTGGCTGCTGGTGACTGGTTACGGGTGCCTGGTTACTGGTTGCTGGTTACCGGCTCTGCTCCTCGTCTGCTGGTTCAGCTCAGAAGCTCCACCAGGCCGAGCAGCTGCTCCAGGCTGAAGACCAAAGCCGAGCTTTGCTTTGAGGGTGTGCAGGTGAGAGCCCTCCCACCGTCCTGTGCCAGTCTGTTTCCACGACAACAAACCAACGCTGGCGCCGGCCCAGCCGCCTTTTCAGGTGGGTTCATGTGAGCGACAGGATCCGAGTTCAGGCAGAAACCAGACTTCCAGGAGGCTGAACTGGGACTGCCAGCCAGCCAGGCGGCTCTGCAGGCTGCAGCCGTCACAAACGCAGCCGTTCGCCAGCAGTTTTCTCAGCTGTCGGGAGGATCTTCTGTGGCAGCTTCAGCTGCTGAAAGGTGGAGGCGTCTGCCGAGACAGACGGCTTCAGAGGAGACAGCATCGCCTCCTCTGACCGCAACCGACCAGCCGGCTGGTCGGTGTGAAGGCGTGTGTGACCACTGGTGCTTGCAAACACCTCCTGTGAGGTTAGAGGGACTTACAGCGGACCTCCAGGAACAGCGGCTGCCTGTCCTGGCCGATGGAGTTGCTGGCGGTGCACAGGTACTGGCCGGCGTACGTGAACTGCACATTCTTCAAGGTGAGCGAGGACACCCGTGCATGGCTGCGGACCACGATGTTCCTGTCGAGGCTCTGCAGCAGAGAAAGGAAAGGCCCTGGTCAGGTGGTCACCTTCAGCTTCCATCTGCTGCTGCTGACAGGAAGTGATGCGGTCGGCCGCAGGAAGGAGGCGGCCTGAGACGAAACACAAGAGAATGAGAATTCACCACAATAAAAGCCCGGCAGAGAGCTGCTTCACCTACGGCTGACAGCCTGGCTGCCACCCTATCACGCTGGTCCTGGACCAGACAGCGCTCCTGTCACATGACACTGACAGCGCTCCTGTCACATGACACTGAAGGAAGAGCGGAGGCGCCGCGTGTTGGACGAGCAGGACGGAGACGCTGGAGACGAGGAGCAACGCATCACTAATGCAGGCCAGAGTCCCGGAGGCAGCGGCAGCTTCTCAGAGCGGGGGGCCGACAGGGCTCCCAGCCGGCCCCGGCGGCCCCCTCCTCCGCCTGCAGAGCGTCTGCATGGGTGTGTAGTTCAGGAGTCAGCGGTGTTTATTACCGTGGAGTTCAGCAGTGATGCCATGCAGATGTGGCTCCTCCACATCTGGGCGCAGCAGCAGTTATTCATCAACTCACTTTCAACCCTTCCAATTAGATTTGCTACTGAGCTAATCAGGAGATTTTCAAAGGAACGTCAGCACGCACACGCACACGCACGCCCGGCTCATCGGTGTGTAGCCATGTTTGTGGGCTCTTCTGGGGCTGAGCGGCTGGTTGAGGCGTTTCAAGACTGCAGGAGATGTTTTTCACACTAACTGAAACTGAACAACAGGACAAAGTTTCTGCTTTTCTCAGACACCAAAGGCAGATGTGCAGCGATGTGTCTCCTGTCTGTTCCTGCCTTGGCTCCTCTTCGGTGCATCCAGGGTCTCTGTGAGGCTCTCATCACATATGGCAACAGAAGTGAGTCCCAGCATGTGTGACTATCTTGATCCTGGGTTTTACAGACTATAATTAACATTTTAACGCCGCTAAACGGTTAACAGATGTGCTTTCATGGGCCAGTGTTGGAGCAGATGTTTGTTCTATATTTGTTATAAACGGCACTAAAACAGCCAACAAAACAGCAGATAGCAGCTTTTTGCTGCAGGCCTGAATATCTGACTCATTTCCGGCTGACTGTTGCTCTAAATGACTGTGCTGATTGATTTCTGGTCACTTCAGACATCACTGCCGCGCTGCTGCAACCTTCAGATGACCTTGTGCATCTGCCGTGGCTGCAGGTGGAGGCGTTGGACCCCTGCTGCAGCAGGTCTGACCTTCATCAGCTGAGGGGTCAGACGTGTCTGCATGTCTGTCAGGCTGCCTCAGTCTGTGTGCAGGAGGAGGCCTGAGCTAAAAGCACCGCTCTGCCAGGCCTGAGCGCGAGTCCGAGTCCCGGCAGGACGAGCCTCAGCCCAACAGACGCGGGGTTAGCCTGGAGAAGCTCTGCTGGTGGGGCAGAGCGGAGCCGAGCACCAGGCGCTTCCCCCCCTCAATGATTAACAGGAAGCAGACCGTGCAGCAGGAAATAACAGCACGCTACACGCTGGAGTGAGAGGGGAACATCCAGCGCCGGCCACTTCATCGAGGACAGAAATAACCAGGGACAAGAAAATAGGGCAAGTCGAAATGGAACACTGCAACTAAATGGATTAAATGAACTATGTGCCTAATGGTCTACATGCTAAATGTGGCGAGCACGGAAGGCCCGTTCTGCTCTAGCAGCCATTAGAAAGCGCTGCTCTACTGCGCCGGGCTAGCGGCGGGCTAACAGGTGGAGCAGCCATACCTCGTAGGTGTCAGGTCGCGTCCAGGAAGCCTGGAAAACAGAAGGAGCAGAAGCAGAGAGGAGGACAGCAGAGTGAGCTTTGGAGCAGAAAGCAGCAGACGGAGCGTTTGCTGACGGCCTCCCCAGGCTGCAGGTCAACAGCAGCCATTTCAGAGGCTCTGCCTGGTGGGGGGGTGGGGGGCGGGGGGCTGCTCCTCCAGGCCGAACGGCTGAATCTCAACTTTAAACTGCTCGACTGAACACGTTGGGATGTCTCTGACCTGACCCTGGAGAACTCTCCCAGAGGATAAAGCAAGGCTGACGGGACGTGGAGAAGCTCCTCATGACAGCGCTAGCGCGGCTGCTGGGCTCCAGGTGTGATGAACTCCACACCCGTCCTCGCCAAGCCTGGCCGTTATCGCCACCAAGCACATCAGGAGCCTCCGGGGAGCCACCGGTCCAGATGTCATGATGACACACAGACAGATGCAGTCGGGCAGTGGGGGAGGGGCGCGTGTCCGCCGTCCTTCATGAAGCCTTGTGGTTTGGACAGGACAGACGTCCAGAGGTGTGCACACACCTGCATGCAGATGTGTGCCTTCGCATGACTTATTCCAGCTGACTGGTCCAGGCCAGCCTTCAGAGGAGGAGGGGTCAGCATCTCTGGCAGGCGGAGCTTCCCCAGGAGCCAAACTGGAGCACATTTCCCAAAGGCAGCGGGGGGGCTCCTCAGCCATTAATTCATGTTATTGGAGGGGAAACGTGGCAGCGAAGCTAATTATAACGGAGCCATTAGCAGCGTGCGAGGATGACTCCTCATCAGAGGCGTTCTGCTGCTGCCAGGCAGCTCTCAGGAGCTGACCCGCTTCTGAGCTTCACCTCCTCCTCTCTTCTCACCTCTGATCAGAGCTAGCTAGCCGCCATCGGCTTCAAGGGAAGAGGCAGTCGAACGGGAAGCTGAGCTGGAGTCAGCGGCGCCGGGGAGGTCGATTCTTGAGCAGGAGAAACTCCCCAACTCAGCCGACAGCAGGAAGAGAAGGAGCTGCTCCAGCTACGAGCTCAGCCTGAAGCTTCAACCCTGGTGTTCATGTTTGTTCTGATGGGAAACAAAGACTCCTCCTGGAGCCTTCAGGGATCTTTATGCTGCAAACACGTCCCCAGTAGCCTCCCCCCTCCCTCAGGCGTCCCTGCTGAATATTTAAGACGCTGCCACGGCTGCTAATTGAAATGATATTTTTGACGAAGGCTCCGTGTCCCATTTCTTCTTCTGCAGAATCAGGTTAAAACTGCTGTCACAAAAAAGAAGGTGCTGCTTCTCTCCAAGTGAGAGCAACAGAAACGGTAATTTCAGTTATTTTTTTCTCCACTTCTGGTGAAAGAAGATGGTGAAAAGGGGGAGAAGACAGTTATACAATGATGTTTTTCTCTTACACAGAAAAAAAGGCCTGAATCTTGCAGAGGCAGGTAGACTTTAAAAGCCAGGATAGTTTTAAATCTGTAGCTGCTTCTTTCCCGCTGCTAGCGCTGCTAGCTCTGATAGCACTGCTAGCGCTGCTAGCTCTGATAGCACTGCTAGCGCTGCTAGCTCTGATAGCACTGCTAGCGCTGCTAGCTCTGATAGCGCTGATAGCGTTGCCAGCTCATAAAGAAATCCAGTCATCAAGGTTTTTCTTGAGGTTTGATGAGGATTTTTGGACAATTTTGGAAATATAATAGCATTGACATAAAAACAGTTGTGATGTAAGTAGGCCAGCACGGCCCAAATATTATGCAACGGTCCCGCTGGCGCCCGCTGGGGCGTCGCAGGACTGCGACGCTCGCTGCATTTCCAGCGTGTTTCCCAGAATAGAGCCTCTTCTGCTCCAGGCATTTATCATGTGTGATCTTCACAGCATCAGGGTCCAACAGAGGTGCTGACGCCGCTGCAGAAGGCACCAGAGGATGCTGGGTAATCACACACGCTCCAGTGTCAGAGTCTGACCAGACCGCTGTTTCTGCTTCCTGTCAGGTCACATGACCAGCCTGGAAACCGGCACGACGGGCTTTTCTAATGTTCTCAACCATTTCAGGAGCTGAAGCAGTCAAACCTCACTAACACTGGTATCCTGCTGCAGTAAATGCGGCGTGTGCGGTCTGCTGGATCCTGCCGCAGGCGGCGGCCAAATGATTTTTAAACCGCCGACTTCATTCACGGTAGAAAATCGGCGCGTGAAGAGTCTAATCCGCTACAGCGCGCATCAGGAGTGATGTCAGAATAAAGCCTTAAGATGGATTTTTCAACATTAGAGCGTTTTAATGAGCTGATAAGGCCTCAACAATGCGGCGAGTGCAGCCGGCGCAAACCTGCGTTACCTGCAGAGGCAGCGAGACAAAGGCAGCACATCTGCAAGCGCCGCCGCCGGTCGAGCTCAGAGGCCTCGTTGCTCTTATCCCGGCGCTGTCCTAAATGGAGCCGTTAGCACAGCGAGCGGAACCCAGCTCCCATCCTCAGAGCGCCAGAACAGGTGGAAGCTGGCTGTTGATTAGTCCACTGATCTAAGGACTCAGTGACTAAACGCATCATCTCTAGTCAGGACGAGCACGTTTAGGAGCCACTCTGGGGCCAGATTAGCACTTATTCTCCCACAGAATCACCATCACGCTGACTGGGCGAGCCACAGAAAGCCTCCGCTCCGCCTCCAATCAGCAGCGACCTGGTTCAGATCCAGATCCTCTCCAGCACACAAACAATCAGGCGGGAAGAAGCCCGGAGCGCTGGCGCATGCAGACGCATGCAGACGCAGCGTCACAGACCAGTGGCTCGCCCTAGGGGATGGGTGGTTGCGGCCTGGCGCGGCCCCAGGACTGCAGCCGTGCTCCAGCGGCTGATGGGCGCGTCTGCGTACCTGCTCTCCTTCAGTCAGGATCCTGTTTTCAAAGCTCCAGGAGATGGCGGGGGTGGGGTCGCCGGACGCCTCGCAGGTCAGCGTGACGTGCTCGTCAAACTCTGAGGCCGTCTGGTTGTTCAGGTAGGTGATTCTGGGGGGAACTAAAGGAGGAGGAGGGGAGAAGGAGCGTTGCCTTCAGAGCTGCTCTGATCTCAGGTCAGCTCCGTGCAGCAGCGCAGAAACGGAGCGAACACGGAGGCATCATCTCACCAAACACGTTGAGGCTGACTTCCTGGGCCTTCTGGCCCGCCTTGTTCTTGGCGGTGCAGGTGTAGTCTCCCTCGTCCACCTTCTTCACGTCCTTTATCGTCAGCTCGGAGCCGTCCTCGTTCAGGCTGTACTTGTCTCCAGACTCCAGCACGATGCTGTTGCTGCAAGAGGAGGAGACGCAGCATCAGACCAGCGACCTGACGGAGCTGCAGCAGCTTGGCGCTGACGGTGATGAAGACGCAGCCGTTTCCCATCAGGCTTCAGGAGCAGAGGTCCTCAGAGGGGCTCACCTCACCACCGGTTCCTTCCAGGCCTGATCTGCTTGATTATCAGAACTTTCTAGGGTTCCGACTCCAACAGCCAGCTGAGACACGTGCACACGCTCAGACTGACGACTGCACGTCAAACAAAGCCTCCTCAGATGTTTCGGTTGTTGGTGGTTTGGTTGTTTAACGGACATTTGAGGATGCTTTTCTCATCAACGTGCACAGTTCACGGCTGGCGCTGATGCTCAGCATTAAAACCCCTCAGAGGAACTATTTGCAGGCAAGGCCGAGTCAATTTTTGCTCAATTAGCAGCCACTTCATGACATTAAGTGCCTGAAACTGATGCTGTGAAGACGTTTGAAAGCACGCGGAACAAAGAGCTGCTCCTGTCTTTGACAGGCGGAGGAGCCTGGAGCTCCAGCGCTGGAACACCAGCAGCAGACGCACATTTAACCTGCAGGTCCCACTGTGACCAGACCTGGAGGGGGGACCTAGTTCAGGTAGCCATTTAGACGCATGACAGGGTGGAGGACGTTTGGAAATGTGAATTGTCCGCTGGCGGCTGTTTGAGGCGATGGAAGCTGGTGGTGAAACGTCTGCCTGGGTCCCAGGGTGACCCTGAGCTGGTCCCAGAGCAGCTGGCAGGTCCTCACGACTGAGGTGCTTCTGCAGAGGCTCAACAGGATCAACTAAGCTTCCCTGAAGGGAACATCCAGTCCAGACTGACCTCAGGTCAGCGCTGCCGGCATAATAAAGGTTTCAAATCCAGTGTTTTGCCCAGTTTCAGCATCAAAGCGTCCCGCTTTGCCCAGGACTGATCCTGCTGGGAATTCTGCTGAACAAACACCAGAGGCGGCTGTGAGGGACCTACTGCGCCCAGCTGATGACGGGGTCAGGAAAGCCGTCTGCGTCGCAGGCCAGCACGGTGGAGGCGCCCACGTCGGCCGTAGCGTTGACCTCCGACTGCCTGACACGGACGGAAGGAAAGACTGGAAGACAGAGAGCTGAGGTGAGGACAGGAGCAGGAGGACACACACCTGAAGCAGCGTTAGCCTGCGCCCACGGCAGCACCACAGCTCACCGTTAACCACCACCGTGATCTTCTTGTAGTCGATCTCTCCTCTGGCGGCCACGCGGGCCTCGCAGTTGTAAACGCCCTCGTCCGCCTTCTTGATGCCGCGGATCTGGAGGTGGCCGTTGTCCAGCATCCTGAAACGCACTGAAGCAGGACAGGAAGCGTTGATGCAGGTCAGCAGGTGGAGGTCCTGCTGAGGTCACCACCAGCTGATGTCTGAGCTCAGACAGGGTTCTGGATCAGCTGATCTCAGACAGGTTTCTGGATCAGCTGATCTCAGACAGGGTTCTGGATCAGCTGACCTTCAGACAGGGTTCTGGATCAGCTGACCTCAGACAGGGTTCTGGATCAGCTGACCTCAGACAGGGTTCTGGATCAGCTGATCTCAGACAGGTTTCTGGATCAGCTGATCTCAGACAGGGTTCTGGATCAGCTGATCTCAGACAGGGTTCTGGATCAGCTGGCCTTCAGACAGTTTTTCTGGATCAGCTGATCTCAGAGAGGGTTCTGGATCAGCTGATCTCAGACTCTCACCGTCTTTGGAGAACTGGATGGTGAAGCCTTTGTATTTCCAGACGATAGTGGGAGGCGGTGAACTGATGATGTCACAGACGATGTCAGCTTCGTCGCCTTCGTTGAACTCCTGCGGGCTGGGAGCGTTCTGGAAGGTGATCTTCTCTGTAGGAGACACACGGAGGTTTACCGTCGGCTCACCTCAACCCTGGTCAGCGCTGTGGACACTTACGGTAGATGGTGACCTTGACGGTAGCCTGGGCCTCCTTCTCGCCGTCCTTGGCCACGCACGTGTAGATACCAGCGTTGTCCATGTTGGCCTTGTAGATAACCAGGGTGGAGGCTTCTTCGGTGCGGCTCACGGAGATGTCCTGCCTGTTGGGGAGGATCTTCTCCCCACTGGGGTCGAACCAGTCGATGTCTTTGACCTCTCCCACCACTGAAGGAAGGAAAATGGAGAGTAGGGAAGCGTTCTTCTGCTCTGTGTTTGAGCAGAGCTGCAGCGCTGCTAACATGCAGAGATCCGGTGGTGACCATCATCACACAGAAGCACCTTCAGAGAGGCTGCAGCTACACTGCTGAGCAACAGGCTGCACAGCCGCAACCACTGATCTGAGGTCAGATGCAGGGAGGAGGAGAGCGTCTGGAGCCGGCGCTGATGCTGCATTCTGGACGGTTCACGTGTCACATGACCTCAGTCAACAACGGCGTCTCACCTTCACAGATGAAGAACTTGGAGGCTCCCACGCTGATCTCTCCATAGTGTGGAAGGATCTGGACCTGGATGGATGCTGCTGAAACACAGAGGAGCTGCATTAGTCGTCCTGCAGGTGGCGCTGCAGCTGAGCAGACAAAAGGAGTCACGAATTCAGCACCGAAGAGGAGAAGAGTTTCAGTCCTCCGTCCTCCAGTTGGACATATATCACACACACACACACACACACGCACACACACACACACACACACACACCAGCACAGGCGCGCTGACATTCCTGTTTGTACCAGTTCAGCCGTTGGTTCCTCAAAGCTGAACCAACACCTGCGTCTGTCAAAGCAAAGAGCTTTGATCTGCCGTCGACACAGGCAGAGATCTGCTTTGATGTGAGCCACCTTGGCCTCCTGCAGATGGTTCCCAACGCTGTCATTCCCAGAATGTCCTCCTTCCTGAAGCGCTGATGTTCTCCATCATCAGAACCAGCCAGAGCAAACCTGACAGGAGGAGAATCGGAGCGCCTGCTGTCTGCTCCGCCCTGCACAGCAGCCAACTACAACCGCTGCACCTTCACTGTAGCTGCTGCAGAGGATTTCAAGCACCATCAGGGAAAACGTGCACGTGTGGAGCCCAAACGCAGGAAGCCTCCATCTAAGACTGCCGTCTGTGCTGATCTGAGATCAGCCTGAAGAGAAGCAGCAGTACATGTGAAGCTGGATGGAGACTCCTGCTGAGCCTCCAGCAGGTCCAGCATTAATGAGTCGATCCCAGTCCAGCTCCCAGCAGGAGACTGGTGGGAGTGGTCAGCAGGACGGGCCACGACAGGTAGGCTGATGAGCACAGCTCCACCACAGCTCCACCTTCACCACTCAGCGGCTGCAGAGACACGTCCCTGACTGAGAGGGGACCATCACAGGCAGTGGCCCGGGGTTCTACCTGCCTGTCAGAGACGGACAACCGCCATCGCCATCATCATCATCATCATCACTGTGAAATATAGAGTAATTAAAGTCATGTGACCCGGCGTTTGTTCACGGAGAACACACCGATGTAGACACCACTTCCGAAGTCCTGAACTACACCTGCTTCCAGTTGCATTTACCCTCTCTGTCCCAGTAAAACCAGTCTGTTGAGGCTCTCTGTCCCAGTAAAACCAGTCTGTTGAGGCTCTGTCCCAGTAAAACCAGTCTGTGGAGCCTCTCCAGCATGTTGTGTCTGGCCTCTCTCTCTCTGGTAGTTGAAGGTTTTCCCAGCAGAGTGAGGACTCTGGTAGAAGCTGGAGGTTGCTGGTGCTGATCCCAGCAGCCTCATCAGAAGTGTTGGATTAATTTACTTCTAATCCTGCTGAAGCAAAAACGCTCGTGAGCCAAAAACAACCATGAGCAGAAGTGGCGAGCGTGCACGTGAACGGCGGCTACGTTTTAATGAGCAGCCTGCTGATGCAAACAGGCTTTGGGCATCATGTGGTTCCTCTCGTCCAATCAGGTGACGGCAGAAACACGAGGTGAACCACAGGAGTGTGTGAGGTTGTAAAGCAACAGTCAGAGCTGCTGTCACAACCAGCCTGCAACAGTCAGCCGCTGCTACTTTACATGCAAGTCAGGTTGGTGAGAGCACACAGAAGGTGTGTGTGTGTGTGTGTGTGTGTGTGTGTGGGTGCTGTTGTAATAAATTAAATTATAAAGAAGCGTTTTTTAACAGAACTGATGGAGGGATGAGGAACATGAATGTCTGAGCAAACTGAGTTTTTTGGGGGTAAAATGCAGAAACCAGAGGGAAGAAAAGGCTCCATCACTCCCAGTTTAGCTCTGACCTGAGAGGTTGATCTCTGCACGCACGCACACACACACACACACACACACACATCTGCACCTGATTAGATCCTCCATCCTCTGACAGCGAGGCTCCTCCCACAGTGAGGCCCCTCCCACAGCGAAGCTCCTCCCATAGAGGGTCCTCCCACAGCGAGGCTCCTCCCACAGTGAGGCTCCTCCCACAGCGAAGCTCCTCCCATAGAGGGTCCTCCCACAGTGAGGCTCCTCCCACAGCGAGGCTCCTCCCACAGTGAAGTTCCTCCCACAGCTAGGCTCCTCCCACAGTGAGGCTCCTCCCACAGCGAAGCTCCTCCCATAGAGGGTCCTCCCACAGTGAGGCTCCTCCCACAGTGAGGCTCCTCCCACAGTGAAGCTCCTCCCACAGCGAGGCTCCTCCCACAGCGAGGCTTGACCTGTCACCTGAGTGGGCCAGCTAGCATCACAGGTGGAAACACTGAAGCTTGTTGGTTTATCTGCTCTTCTTCACTTTGCGTCGGCTGATTTATTGCCGGCTGTTTCCATGGAGACCCATTAGCTGCTGTCACATTAGCGGGTCATTTATACTGGGAGCTGTGGCTCAGCTGCTCATAAATCAGCTCAGGTCATAAACAAGCTGAAGCTCTCCCTGATTCATGGTTGTTGTTCTGATGGAGCTGCTGCAGGAGGTCATTCTTCAGATGATCCTCTTGAAATACATTTAAAAACTGGGCTCTTCTCCCTCCTGACGGTTTATTCTCCGTAACGGATCCAGCACGTCTGGTTTCAGGTGGTTTTAACGAGGTTGAGCTTTGCCCTGCTGCTGCTCAGAGTTCTGCTTTAAACCGGGTCCTCTGGATGGTCTAGAAGCACCGTCTGCTGAAGAAGCTGGATCTGTCAGGGAAGGAAGGTTCAGATCTAGAGAGGAAACCCATCCAGGGAGAAGCTGAAGAGATGAACCCAACTCTCTGTTCCTCAGGAAGAAAACCTCCAAAGACGGGACCATCCTGCAGCCACAGCAGGGCAGATTAGACATGAAGGATCAGAACAAAGGTTCTGATCTGGGTCTGGATCTCACAGATATGAATTAATAACCAGAGTGTTAGCTCCTCCCTCCCCAGCCTCTCTGAGGACAGATCACTGCAGACAAGAAGAGGCAGCCTGACAGCAGCACCTGAGGGACGCCATCTACTGGGAGGAGCTCAGTCCAGCTGATCCAGACAGGAGCAGCAGATACGAGCAGACCAGGACCAGGATCAGAGTCCTACACGTCCTTCAGACGTCCTCTCAGCCATCAGGTGATGCACGTTGGACCAGGACCTGAGGCGTGCTGTCTGCAGCGGTCCAGCACTGATCCGTGCCTGGACTCTGGAGCTCAGCAGAGAGTCAGAACCTCACGTCCACGCCGGCGTCGGCCCGCTTCCAGGTGCCGGTCCTGGTCCGTCACGGGTAGATGTGCTCTTTCAGCAGCAACAGCAGCAGCGGCTGGGTCCAGCCCGCCCCCTGCTGACCCTCCCGGCCTACATCGCCTGTCTGTGCCGTGCCGGCGCCATCTTGGCTCCTCGCCGCCTGCTGCAGCCATCATACATTATTGAGCAGCGCGAGCGGTGAAGCTGCTGCAGCAGAGTCTGGGCGGCAGCCGGACCACAGACGGGGTTATTTTTACCGTCTCCTTCAGCCTCCGCTCAAAGGTTAAATAATGGATGCGTTGGCGACACATGCACTCTGCTAGACGCTGGCGGAGGCAGATGGGGGTCATCAGTATTCCGAGCGCGTGGCTGGATGACACCACCCACTGAAGGGTTGCAGATTCGGGATAAATTTCATCCCACTGCGCTCCGGGTGAAAATGAGATGAGGATGGAGAGAGGAGCGGCGCAGACGCCTCCTCTGATTCCATGGACTCTGCCGTACCTGCTGGTCCCTGTCTGACAGGCTGGTTCTGGAGAGCAGGAGCCATCAAACCCGCTCAGAAACCATCATCTTCCTGCCAGCGTCCAACAACAACAGCAAAACAACTCCCATCATCCTCTGCTGCATCCAGACAGACGCAGCAGCAGCCACGGTCCAGGTCCAGGGTCCAGGGTCCAGGGTCCAGGGTCCAGGGTCCAGGGTCCAGGGTCCAGGGTCCAGGGTCCAGGTCCAGGTCCAGGGTCCAGGTCCAGGTCCAGGGTCCAGGGTCCAGGGTCCAGGGTCCAGGGTCCAGGTCCAGGTCCAGGTTCCAGGTCCAGGTCCAGGTCCAAGTCCAGGGTCCAGGGTCCAGGGTCCAGGGTCCAGGTCCAAGTCCAGGGTCCAGGGTATCAGGAGCTCCGGGTTCCTCATGCTGGTTCCTCAGAAGCCTGAGCAGACCAGGAGGAGCAGCTGCAGCGTGTCTGACAGCAGATCCAGATCTGAGAACAGCTCAGGCAGCCTTGAGGGCAAAGCCGGACTTCCTGCATCAGATCCTTAATTATCACGTCTGAGAACAAACCCAGAAGGACACCGAGCCAGAGAAGAGAACATAAAGGTGTCACAAGAAGATGATCTGCGAGGACGAGGGAGTCTAGTTTTTAAGGACGGTGCTGGCTGAGCCAGACGGCTCCTCACGCATGAAGCCTTCCAGCTTTCCAAGTCTTAAATGCTTGTGGAAATAGTTTTCAGCTGAGAATTGTGGACAAACTATTTATTAAATAAGATACTCAGAGCAACAGCAGCTGATGGGAGTTCCTCAGAAGAAGACAAACCAGCGCCCAACCCAGAGACTAACTGGTCACCAGTCCAGGAGAAGGTCAGACCATCAGAGGCAGGACACCACCGGCCCGAACCTGCAGAGACTCTGGCAAAGGTGGATACTGCACTCAGCGGCCTGGTTCTCCACGAGGAAGCAGCAGCGTGGAGCCGAGCCGGGGCCTCGAGCGGCCCCGCCACAACAGGAGGCTCCAGGAGCTCAGAGGTGCAGGAAGACGCCGCCCTGCAGCTGCCCAGCTCGCTGACCCCTCTGAGCTCCACGTCTGCTCTGCTCTGTCAGCTAAATTTACCCTGTGACCCAAATCCAAGAGGCATCTACAGTGACTACAGTCAGAATCTCATCAAACACACCGTGGTTTCCATGGAAACAACCCTACACCAGCTAGACCTGCAATTGAGACAAAAAGGAAATTCATTTCTGGGCTGCTGACAGAAAACCGCCCCCAGCCATGAAGGTGCCCGGAACCCGACCCTCAGGGACGGAGCGGGACCAGCGCTTGGTGCTGGGGCCAAACGTCCGGGTCTGGGTTAGGGTCAAACGCTGGCGCTGATCTGCCGTAACCAGGACGACAGCAGCACCGATGACGGGCACCGGCGGGAGCAGGTCAGGTGATCAGTGACCTCGAGGCCGGAGGACCAGCAGGTCAGGTGATCAGTGACCTCGAGGCCAGAGGACCAGCAGGTCAGGTGATCAGTGACCTCGAGGCCGGAGGACCAGCAGGTCAGGTGATCACTGACCTGCGAGGCCAGAGGACCAGCAGGTCAGGTGATCACTGACCTCGAGGCCGGAGGACCAGCAGGTCAGGTGATCACTGACCTGCGAGGCCGGAGGACCAGCAGGTCAGGTGATCAGTGACCTCGAGGCCGGAGGACCAGCAGGTCAGGTGATCAGTGACCTCGAGGCCGGAGGACCAGCAGGTCAGGTGATCACTGACCTGCGAGGCCAGAGGACCAGCAGGTCAGGTGATCAGTGACCTCGAGGCCGGAGGTCCAGCAGGTCAGGTGATCAGTGGCCTGCAGGGCCGGAGGACCAGCAGGTCAGGTGATCAGTGACCTCGAGGCCGGAGGACCAGCTGGTCAGGTGATCGATGACCTCGAGGCCGGAGGTCCAGCAGGTCAGGTGATCAGTGACCTACAGGGCCGGAGGACCCGCAGCAGAAAAGTCAGAACCGCCTGCTGAAAACAACCATAAAGCCAGTCTGTTGGAAAGAAGCCAATGTTTTCTGTTGAATCAGAGTGAACCTCAGAGACGCCTTTTCACTCCTTAATCAGTCCTCAGACAGCAAGAAAACAAACTAAATAAATCCTCTCTGAAAAGAGCAGAAAATAGAAAGACTTTCATCAGACTAACGTCTGCCTGAACGACCGTGTGTCATCAAACCCAAAAATGCCTTAATGAGCAGAATCTGCTTATTATCTCTACACTGGAATGTTTGTGGTAAAGAGTAACTGGGGGAACTGGGGAAACTGGGGAAACTGGGCCGGAGCCAGAGCGTAATAATCCATAAGGAGTGTAAAGGTCGTCCTCCGGTCTGCCGGACCCGTCTCAGCCTCTCCCGTCCTCAGAACGCTGAGCGTCCTGATGGGAGCTGGAGGCGACAGCTCACATGGCGACGGTTAAATGGCGGCGCACCAGGACGGTGGACCTGGACCCAGCAGCCGCCCGGTCGTCAGAGGAGGTTCTTCTCTCTCTGCTCCAGTCAGTGAAGCTTGTGAGGAGCATCACCAGCAGACACACACCAGCACAGGTCAGAGAGCACGCAGGGCTTAGCTTAGCTTAGCTTAGCTTAGCTTAGCATTCAAGTCCAGACCTTCACACAGGCGCGTTCTTCATGCTCACAAACGCAGGAGTTTTACTCCAACTGAGGCTTAAAAGGAGGAACTGAAGCGATTAAAGCGAGGGTTTTGGCTGGGAGAGCTTTAATTACTTTAGTGTTTGCTGGTAAAAGTTGAGGTGACGCAGCGGCTGCTGAGGAAGTGGTTTCCCCAGCACGGACGGTTCTGGAGAGGCGGGTTTCTGAAGCCTCAACACACAAAACCATCAAAAGAGAGGAGAAGAAGAGCAACGGTGATTCCTGAAGCACGTTAGCACGTTAGCAGCAGGTCTCCCAGTTCTGAGGGGACACGAAGGCGTGAGGAGCCGCACAAGCTGGGATCAGAGGAGCCTCCACCATCGGGCCCTCTGAGGGTTCCGGCGTCTGCTCTTTCCTGATGGAAGCTCTCACTCATTCACTCTTTTCACTCTTCCCGTCGGTGTGTCCTCCTGCAGCTGCACGCATTAGCCATGCAGAGAAAGCAGCGCCATCAACCTCCACGCATGAAACATCTTCTCTACATCAAAGTGCAGCTCTCCATCAGGAGGTGCTGCTCAGAAGATCAAGGGCAGGTGGAGCGCTGCTCTTTTCCTCCCACTCACAGTGCCGGATCCCCAACAAAGAGACACCAAACGGGGTCGTCAGCGAGGCCTTCAGACGGTCCTCCCTGAGCAGCGGCAGCTCCAAACCCTCCTCCACCTGCCTCAGGTGTGCAGTCTCAGCACCAGCGTGACGCTCGGAGCCAGAGAGAGCAGCCTGAGCCACCGACTCCTCCATTACAGCTTCTCCTCTGCATTAATGACTCCCATCAAAGCCATCATTAGACTAAAGCGCAGCGCTGCCGTCGTGGCCGGCTCGCAGGCGCTTGGCTCAGCTATTTTATTAGTTTTATAGCAGCGTAATATGAAAGAGACCCCAGGGTGTCTCTGCTCACGAGCACGCTGGACTCATTTGTTTAAATCCCAGAACCGAACATCCAGAGAACACAGAGAGATCAAAGCAACGGCGGCTAACATCAGCCTGGACGTTCTGGAGGTTCCTGTTCAAACTGAAACTGAGCCCAATTCCTGCTCGAACAACACGAGGAGACCATCTGAAGGCAGACAGGTGGGCTTGGAATCTAGAAAAACGTGTCCCTGCAGGTCAGCGAACGCAGCTGGATGTGGAAGGTGGCGATGCGTTCACTTCCCACTCAGCCACAGCAAAAAGAGTGGCACAAGGGTTAATGAAGAATAAGTGCAGCAAGGATTTATTGGGCTTTTCTATCTCTGGATGGGAGGTTCTATCTCGCTGAGAGGGTCCCTGGAGCAAACCCAGTGGTGAGAGCATACCATCACATGTCAAGAAGAATCCACCTCAATCACAACAGGCGTCAGACTGCAGCAGCCTGAAGAACTTTAATAACCCATCATCAGCCGGAAATTCCAGTTCTGTCAGGCTCAGGAGGAGGAATTTTAACCTTTCAAAAGAGCCTCATCGCGCTGGCGCAGAGCCTTGTTTCTGAGGAAGGAACAAATGGAAGATCCACACCTTCACTGAGACGCTCAGAAATGATCAGAAATCTCCCCAAAGCTGCAGCTGTGACAGCAGACACACACCCGTTCACCCCCTGGGGAGGGAGAACGAGAGGACGAGACGGCCTGGTGGTTCCACGCCACAGCTCCCAGCAGCTGCTAACCATAGCCACATGCTAACCATAGCTGTGTGCTAACCATAGCCATGCGCTAACACGCGCTAACAACAGCAGGAAGTCTGGGAGGAGCATTAGCATCCCGACGCTACTGGAGGGGCTAAGTCCAGGTCAGAGTCAGGGTCAAAGCTCTGCTGGCTGGGGTGAGGAACTGGATGGTGTCCATGAACATCCCCACGAGAGAGACGTGTGTGTGTGTGTGTTAGAGAGGCTGTTAACCTCCTTTCAGCGTTAAAAATGGACCCTCCCAGGTGTTGTTTCTCTCAAACACCCCCCCAGCCTCACCTTAGCCCCGCAGCCGCTGCCTGCTGCAGTTGCTATGGAAACACCTGCATCTCTGGTAATCCCGTGAAGAGGATGTGATGATTTGGGCTTCAGGGGGAAGCAGCTTATCATGTTGGCAGCTGGAGACGGTGAACTGGAGCGTGCTGAGGAGGAGCGGCGCTGCAGCCTGCGTCACATCTGTCTGTCAACAGCTGCTCAAAGGTGGACTCTGGGAGTCAACCCAACATCCTGACCTTCCACGTCCTCTGGAGGACGGTACGGACCAACGCTAGGCTGGACAGACCTCTTCCTGTTCTGACCCTGCTGGAGGCGAGCGCTCCTCCACCAGGCTGCTCTCCAACACCAGATAAGAGCTGAAGAACACGGGACCAGGAGGTCCAGAGGGGGTTAAAACTGGACCGCTCAGACGTTGGCGAGCGTCGATAGCAGCGCCTCCTGTCTGCAGCGCTCGCAGCGCGCCGCCACGACGCCAACAACCTGCTGAGCATCAGCTGAGCATCAGCCTGGCGGGACGGTTTATTCAGAACCTTCTGGGTGGGATCCATCTACGAGCAGAACCTTGCAGTGATGCTGCAGCACCAGAGCACATTCAAGGAGTCTCTGCTGGGGTCCTGGGTCCAGGAGAACACCGGTTCTCCTGGACCCAGGACCGGGCGGAGGCCCTGCTCCGTGTCGTGACTGCAGAACCCCTGCTGCAGCTTCTGTCCGTCCGCCTGAACCCGACAGCAGACGGACACACGGACTCGAGCCAGCAGCCAGAACCAGGCGGTCAGAGGAGGACGGCAGCAGTGAGAAGCAGCAGGTGGTTGCTGACTGGTCTGACTGACTGGTCTGACTGGTGTGAGCTCCAGCTCTTCAGGCTCCACACAGGAACGTTGACCTGGGCAGCAGCAGGAAAAGCTTCATTTTCTTGATGACTTCCTGCTGCCTCCCACCTCTGAAGAAGACTAGTGAGGGGCCAGGGGGTCCACACACTCCCTCCAGCCTCAGATTCCTCCTCTCACAGATGATAAAACATCTTCAGCACCAAAAACAAGTCAAGCATGAAGAAATAAACATGCTGGAAGTGATTGTGTTCCAGTGAGGTGAGGAGGTGAATGAACCTCCTCTTCAGTATTCACTCAGACCTGCGAACCAGCAGGGCTGCTTCGCTCTGAGCCCTGAAATCTGGACGGAGGAGAGAGAGCAGTCAGGAAGTCTTCTGAAGGCTTTGGAGGACGCTAATCGTGTTGCGACGCTGCAGCCGTGTTTAAAACGAAGCCGTGCAGCCACCGCCAAGTCATTATCTTCAAAAGAGAGCTAATGTGAGCGGCTGCAGATAAACGCAGCTAATTCACCAAAACCAGCAAATCTGGAGGCTAACGAGCGCAGGGCTGCAGCAGCTACAGCTGCAGCAGCTACAGCTACAGCAGCAGCTACAGCAGCAGCTGCCCTCGTCCCCATAAAGAGCTCCTCTTCAGCTCTGTCCCGAGGTCTCAAGTCCAGTTCCGCCTCTCAGCGTCCTCGAGAGTTCATGAACTCTCGAGGACGCTGCAAGTTTTTAGAAAGCAGTTTGACAAATTAGGAGGAAACAGAAGCTCAGAACCGACGATCACACAAGAGCAGGTTCTTACCTTCAGGCACATGTGGTGATGATGATGATGATGATGATGGTGATGATGATAGTGATGATGATGATGGTGATGATGATAGTGATGATGATGATGATGATGGTGGTGATGATGATAGTGATGATGATGATGGTGATGATGATAGTGATGATGATGATGATGATGGTGGTGATGATGATGATCAGCAGCAGCAGTAAGACAGAGGAAGGGAAAACATCAGTGTTCCAGCCGAGCAAAGACCTCAGGTGACCTCTGACCTCGGCTCTGAGTCTTTCTCCACCTGACTGAGCTTTAATTGAACCCTGACAGGAGAAAATCCACTTAATCTGGTTAAATCAGATCAAACCAGAGTGACGCGAGGCAGTGCGCCTGAATCACCTTCAGGGGCCTGAGGGCCGGAGAACCTTCAATTTGGCTGCGGCGAGCAGCGGCGTGCACGTGGGCGTGTGACAAAGGGCACATAAAGATGTTTAAAAGCTGAAAAACATTCATGAAGTCTAGAAACTGTGGTGGGAAGTCCATGAAGGCTGTGATGACAGCTGCTTTAGTGCTCTCAACGCTGAAAACCAGCACGGAGAGAATAAACGACAGAGAAAGAGGGTGAAACAAGCACCTCAGGCCATCCCTCCCTCTCTCTCTCTCTCTCTCCCTCTCTCCCTCTCTCTGATGAATTAGCTGCTGTCAGCAGCTTCTCCTCCTCCTCCTGGCAGCCCTTCTTCTGAATAGAGATAACTCTTGAAATGATTAGCGCTACTCTGAACGATTATGCTGGAATATTCCAGCCATCCTGCTCCGACATGCTCAAGGTCACCTTCAAACCCACACTCAGGACGCAGAGACGGAACCAGCTGGACTTCCTGTCACGTGATAATTCTGGCTGTTTTCCCGTCTTAGCCAGCGGTGAAGGATGGTCCCTGAGCCAGGATCCAGCATCAGCAGCTTCTGTCTGCAGTCAGCAAAGAGTCCAGAAGCTTCAGGCCTGCAGAGACCTGCAGAGACCTGAGGAGGCTGAGGACACGTGAGCAGAGGACACCTGAGCAGAGGACACCTGAGCTGAGGACACCTGAGCCCTCTGGGAAGCCACCACAGGGCCACAATCCATCAGCCAAGCCTCCTTAGAGGAAGAGGAGAGAGAAGAGGAGGAGCCTGAACGGAGGTGTCAGTTGGGCCGGCGGGACGCGTTAACCTGGTTCTTTGTAGCTGTGCTGGCTCAGCAGTGGGACCGGGTCACGCTCCAGCAGAACCTGCAGCGGTCCAAGGCCGACCCAGCGGCCCGCTGATGCTAACAGCTGCGCTAACCCAGAGGCGGCTCATTGTGGAGGGCTGGCGCTTCTCTGCAGTCATAACAGTGTGAATTATTCAGGTGTCCCTCAGAAGACTAATTCCTCTTTAAATTATTGATTCTTACTGTTCTGCCACAGCGGCGCCTCGTCGGCTCATTAGCACCCAAACTCAGCCTTTGATATCTTAAACATTTATTCTTTTGGTTTTTATAAATGAGGAACAAATTAAGCAAACTCTTTTTTTTTCTGTCTCTGTTAATCAAACAAAGACTTTTTCCATTTTCTTTTGACCTGGCTGCTTCCTGCGGTTCTGCTCATGCAAATTATCAAAATAAAAGGCCCAGTATTTAGAGCCATTGTTCTCAACGGGTCCTCAGTCTTGTGAAGGTCACCTCACCACCATTTTAGACAAGAGACAAGAAAGACTGGTCATGGAAGCCTAACCCTAACCCTAAAAGCCTCCAACCCTAACCCAACCCTCTAACCCTCTAACCCTAACCCTACCCTCTAACCCTCTAACCCTCTAACCCTCTAACCCTCTAACCCTAACCCTACCCTCTAACCCTCTAACCCTCTAACCCTAACCCAACCCAACCCTAACCGGTCATGGAAGCCTAACCCTACCCTAACCCTAACCCAACCCTCTAACCCTCTAACCCTAACCCAACCCTCTAACCCTCTAACCCTCTAACCCTCTAACCCTAACCCTACCCTCTAACCCTCTAACCCTCTAACCCTAACCCTACCCTCTAACCCTCTAACCCTCTAACCCTCTCACCCTAACCCTACCCTCTAACCCTCTAACCCTCTAACCCTCTCACCCTAACCCTACCCTCTAACCCTCTAACCCTCTAACCCTCTAACCCTCTAACCCTACCCTCTAACCCTCTAACCCTCTAACCCTAACCCTAACCCAACCCTAACCGGTCATGGAAGCCTAACTCTAACCCAACGTTATTAATGAGGTGTCACGTCCGTTAGAGAAGGCTCATCTAGAAAGACGGCGTGCAGACAGATTCCAGCAGCAGGAGTGACTGTTGCTGACTGAACTGACTCAGATGCTGCAGTGTTTAGTTGTTTCTCATCTACAGAGAGAAAAGCCACATCTGGAGTTGTGTGACGCCCGTAAGCAGCTGTTACAAAGTTTACCGTTGCCACGGTGATCAGCACCATGGAAAGTTGTTGTAGCTGCATTCCGTTTGTGTCTTTGTTGGTCAGTAAAGGTTTTTGCCCTCTTAATGATTGTGCGAGTGTTTTTTAACCATTCTGATCTCTGTGAGCCGTTGCCAGGCAGCGCAGCTCTTCTTCTCGGCCCCCCAGGGAGAAGATGTCCCGCGCCTGGTTGGATCTCTACTGCAGACAGACTAGAATATTCTGCGGTGACGTCTGTAGGACCAGTTTCCCCCAGAGACCTGGTCCAATCAGCTCCAGACAGACCACGGTGACGGCAGCAGCCCAGCAGAGCTCCACGGTCAGGAACGACCAGCAGAAGCTGCAGAAGCAGAGGTTCTCCTCCCAGGGAGCTCCGCTTCCAGCAGCTCCTGAATATGAATGACCTTCAACCCCTGAGAGGACAGCCTCCCTGTCACACACACCACTGCGGCGTCCACGGACTCCTGCAGGGTCCAGCACCTCACCTTCCTTCCTGGGAGGTTCTAGAAGAAAGGCCTCATGAAACCTTTGTGGAAAGTTCCTGGAGGACCTTAAGAGAGGTCAAAAGTTCTTCCTCGGGTGATGAGAGGAAGACACGGGGCTGGTTCAGGTGCAGAGCCACAGGCTGCAGCCCCACCTGGAGGGCTGGGAGGTGGTTTCTTTAGAAAAGCTGTTTCCTCCGTGTGTCTCCGGGGCCACAGCCTCCACCATCGGTGGAGCCACAGCCTCCACCATCGGTGGTGGAGCCACAGCCTCCTCCATCAGTGGAGCCACAGCCTCCTCCATCAGTGGAGCCACAGCCTCCTCCATCAGTGGAGCCACAGCCTGCTCCATCGGTGGAGCCACAGCCTGCTCCATCAGTGGAGCCACAGCCTGCTCCATCAGTGGAGCCACAGCCTGCTCCATCGGTGGTGGAGCCACAGCCTGCTCCATCGGTGGAGCCACAGCCTGCTCCATCAGTGGAGCCACAGCCTGCTCCATCGGTGGAGCCACAGCCTGCTCCATCAGTGGAGCCACAGCCTGCTCCAT
>BJFM01005625.1:0-24603 GCA_016586285.1 Arothron firmamentum
TTTAGATTTAAGATTTAGGTTTATATTATTCTGTTTTACTTAAATTTCTGTCTCAAATTAAAGGAAAAAATAGCTAAATGTGAGGAACGTGAGCTAAATGTTCAAAATTTGTTGGTTAAAAAACAGAGGCTGAACTTTTACATTCGGCGCCCCATATGCGTGGCTCTCTTCCCCGGTGCTGTACTTACCTGTCCGCGGTCTAACTTCTCCCGTTTCTCCCCAGGTCCCCACGTCCGCGTACCGTTCGAGCCTCTTAGAGAGTCTTCGGTCCTGACCCTGGCGAGCCGCCGGGTTCTCCCTACGTTGTCCTTTTCCTCCGTTGGAGCGCTTTTCTTTTTTTGTGATCGTGTATCCGGGTTCTCTCGTTAATCCTTTTCCTCCGTTGGAGCGCCTTTCTTTTTTGGGATTGTGCATTCGGGTTCCCTTTGTTAATCTTATCCTCCGGTGAAGCGCTTTTTGTTAAGACTGTGCATCTTTACCTGTTCACGCTGTGCGAGAATATTAAAACGTGCTTTGACGATTCCGTGTCTGGGTCCTCTACAAATCTGCCAATTTCTAACAAAAGGATAACACCAAATGCAAAGAACAGCCTCCAAGCAAATCATGCAAAAATGCACTTTTTAAAAAAAATTGATGCCTGTGTATGCACACTTGCATACAGAGCGCCATCGAGAGCAGAAGAACAGTGAAACCTTTCAAATAAAATTTCACAATTCAAAGTTTTATGATGTCATAATATCTAGTGATTTATAAGTGAAGTTTTGTTCATCTTTTAAAACGAACGTGGACGTGTTATTGGAAACAAAGGGCTCTGCTGAGGTTTCTGAAACTGCAGTTCGGGACAGAATAGCATCATAAATGATTATTATTAATGCAGAAGTACAAAAATTAATCATTTTGTCGAAAAAAACGGGGGCAGAATATGGATCTACATCAAACAGAATCTTGAAAAAACATGAAGAGTAAATAAATAAAGACTGTCTAAAAAATTAAACTGTACAAGGCTTTGTGTTATAGGTTTTTAGATAAGATTTGATACAACAGGATTAAATGTCTTTACTGTCATTGTACTTTCAAAAATGTCATTTTATGAATTGTCGTCAAGATGCCTAAAAAGACTAAAAAAAAAAAAAAAGACTGAATAGACTGATGTGTCTGAACATAATTTTGACAAGCCTTTAAAGAAAAAAAAAACTGTCAGGACCTAAAAACAGCGAGCATTTATTCTATAGTATAGTGTGTCATGATACAGGATTTGGTTTCTAGGTTATTCTTCTTTGTAATAAACTTTGGGAATAGTAAAAGATTAAGTGCAGACAGAGATGGGCTGATTCAAACCGTGCAAAACTGAAGTTCTCAGTAGAACCATCTGAAGATGGTCAAACAGTAACTTTTACATAAAGTTCTATCAGTACTCAGTGTGGCCTTTTCCAGCTAAAGACCCATGGGTCTCGATGTAGCGTCTTTATTTGAAAGAATGAAACACAGATGGATTTTCTTCATCCAGCTGGTTCTGTGGAGGATTCTGGGGGGGGGGGAAACACAAAACAGGAGACTTTGTGCTGCTGGGTATTTATTAGATTTGGAGAAAGAAAGTTATGATGTCATGTTTATGCAGAAAAGATGCAAAAAACAATGACAGAAATAGGAGAATTTCCTGGATAACAGCCAGAAATGAACTTGTAAACTCACCGCTGGGTCAGGTTTGTTGATTTTTACTGTGTTGTTACGCAGAACAGCCGGATCATGAAATAACACTGAGAAAAATGGGCCCCAGGCAAGCACTGCTGTCTGGTTAGCATCTGCAGATACAAGCACATCAGAATAATAATAAAAAAAAGGTTTGTGCTGAGCAGCGACTGCAGGAGTATTTTCATACCTTTTGGATGTATTCTCCTCAAGTGCACACTGAAGCAAACAGGATATTGTTAGCTCAGGTTCAGCAAAGTGTTGGATTCCTTTTGCCACAACACTAAAATAGTAAATAAAAATAGCAAGAGAAAGAAAATAAGAGCTTCTAAGTTAATCAGGGTGTTGCTGGGAAACAGATGTTCTGTTCCAGATGGGGCAATAATATACTTCCCCAAAAGACAGTTATAATTTTAATCAGATATACTTTTCTGAGCAGCAATCTCATACCTAAGCAAACTAATCAGGAAGAAATAAATAGTATTTTTATGAAGATGGTTCCAGCCATGGTTCTTAATAAACCCAAACTGTGTGCATGGAATGTGTCCAAAGGTGGACTTTGTAATTAAGAGGTGAACAGCTCTCTAACCAAAAGAACTCTAAAAGAATGAAATATGGTTCTTCACACTTCTTTAATTCAGGAAGCCTTCCTTTATTTGCTGTGTGTGTGTGTGTGTGTGTGTGTGTGTGTGTGTGTGTGTGTGTGTGTGTGTGTGTGTGTGTGTGTGTGTGTGTGTGTGTGTGTGTGTGTGTGTGTATTCTGATCTGGCAGGACATGACACATGTCAGAACCACCTGATGAAGACGGCTGGTAAAATCAACAATAAATCACAATTTTATCATAATTTTCACCAAGTAATCACTCAATGGTGCTGCCAGTTGGGGCGTTTAAGATAAGGCTACTTGGGCACAAATAAGAGTTTGATTAATTATGCTTCTGGCTTTTATTGCAGAAACTACCCTGCGATCAGATCTTGTCCCGCCAGCTCGCCTGCATCATCAAACTGACAGTTGCCTCGTAGGACACGATCGAAGAAGCAGATGAGCGCAAGAAGCCATCAAAGAGCTGGCCAACACCACCGAGAGAACAAGCCTTTCTGTGGCTGATGAGGAGTGACAGCACTTAGGCCACTAAGGTGAACGGCTAATCACGACGCACACACACACACACACACACACACACACACACGCACACACACACACACACACACACACACACACACACACACACACACACACACACACACACACACACACACACACACACACACACAGTCAGAAGTGGTGCAAACACATGGGATTATAATCATTAATCATTGCTTACAATATATTCCAGCGATAAGCAGAAGAGACAATGAATCAACTCTTTCCTACATTTTTGAATATAGATGATTCCACCAATTGGGAAAAGTCACTTCCTGTCTCGATCACATGATCATCACACCAGGATGTTTACCATTTGTTAAAGACTGTTTCCTATTTCCATTTATACATGAACCATTGCTATATAAATGATTCATTTAGAATGAACTGATTTCTTCCCCCTTGCCTTTTATAAAATGTGGGAAAAAAAACAAGCCGTGCAGATCATTATGGCATTAACATTTTACTTTTATTATCAACATGCTGACACTCCGAGCTGTTACTGTCAAAAGCACCTTCTCTCAAGAATCAAGTAAAATTAAGCAGTAATACTGATCAAGACAACAGCAACTTAGAAGATTAAAGGCACAGTTCACCATATCAATAACTTGAACTTTATACTCTGATGCATTCAGTATTTCTTTTAATTTCATTTCAGAAATATCAATTTCCCTTCTATAACTGAGGAAAGCTTTATCTAAACTTTGCGATTCACAAAACTATATAAATACCCCTCTTGGTCAGTGTGAATATTTTCAGAACCGATGGTATGTTCAGCTCTAGATTTTGTGATGAGAATAAAATGTGTCAAAATGCAAGAATTTTTGGGTGAACTGCCCCTTTAACTTCATCTGACATCAAATCCAACTGGCTTATGTCTTCCCATATAATATTCTGGAATGTTCTTTTTTTTTTTTTTTGCATATTAGACATTTTGTACACTACATATTATTCCCAGTACTAGATTTCCTCCATCTGTTCTTCAGTCTTCAGTTATTGTCACAGACTCCATCCATCAGTCCCCAGCATACTGCTCAATGCCAGATGTAAAATGTGTAATAAAACCCTTTCTATATGGACAACTACTTACGGTATATTTGTTAAAATCATCTTGGTATAAAGTGCAAGTTGGCTGATTTTTGATTCTCATTACTAAGAATCGGTTGCATGTAGCTTTTCCTTATTTACAGCTACAGCACTGAATAAATTAATGATGTTGAGTTTGGAAGGTAATTTCATAAGGTAAAATAGCTTTATAAATTTGTCGCAGGGCAGGTTGGTCTGATCTGGTGTTGTATGAGGCCATGTTGATGATTACATTACCGCTTTCCCTGGAAAACATGACGCTAGCTTTGGAACATGTGAGTTTTACCGCAGACAATAATTACTAATATTTAAGCCAAATAAAAAAAGAAAATGACTATAGAAAATTTGGATTATGGAATATTTGCCATACAGAAACTACATACTGTTTTCAATTAATTTCACATTGAAACTATTATTTAATCTGTGCATGGTGTAATAAACAATGGTAACCACTTTGATGGATACATTTGATCCATAGTAGTCAGAGACAGTTAGATAATTAATTTTACCCAAGAGAGAAGAGTGGTGTATATAATAAGTTATCATTGCAGTCATTTTTCCTCAGAAGCAGACAGGACATTAAAAAAAATGAAACAACAGTAGCGAGGGGGTGGCTAAATGGAAAGCATAAACACGATGTGCAAAATTCAGGAGGGACCACCTGCGTTAACATAGTAGTCAACTGATAGTGTGTTTCTGATGCACAGAAATAAAACACTCTAAGGTAGGAATGCGTCTTGCTGGGCAGCATCTGTCGAGTCATGTGTTCTCAAAGGCTGACCTCATAGAGCAAAAGCAAAATCGCCGCGTTGCGCCACGGCACAACGTAAAGCTTGTCGACATTTACAGGTGTGGAATGCTCCCCTGAAGCTTCCTTATCTTTCGTGATTCCTGCTACCTCAGCGTGACGTCAGGCTGCGCAAACAGAAACCTTTTGCTCTGTGACATCATCATTCATAGCTCAGGTTATCTCCCCAGAGACCGTCACCTTTGACCTGAGCGGGATTTGGCTGACCGATTAGCCCTCACTCTGTCAGGAGTCACAGGAAGATCAAGCAGTACAGATTCCAGAATGGAGTCAGTGCTTGGACACGATTCTCCTACAAGGCTGAGCTCAGATTTCCATGTCCACCGGTCTGATCTCTCCAGTTTTATTGTCTTTCACCCACAGCTCTCTGTCTTTGGCCGGGTCCACACACTGCAGGAGCTGGTCCACCGGCTCCACCGTCTGATGAAAGGGAACAATAAACAAGTCATCTGAAGACTTTTGTTTCGTCATGATGATAATGTGGCACCATCTAGTGGATCATAATGTAATCACAGGTTTGATGTTTCCACAGATTTTAACTGACATAGTACCATCCAGTAGAACACATATTACTATCAAGTAAATGCCCATTAGCTGAAATTTTCATAAAATCAAAAACGTTTTGATACTGTCATGACAATAAATAAACCTATGTTCAACTAAATGTACAGACATAACTATTTATATGAATGGCCTGCCTGTACTGTAAATTATGTATTATTTTGTTCAATTAAATGAAAAACAACGAGAAACAGCAGAATCAAGACAAAAAAAAAATGCTGTTCTGCTTTTTATTCGGTGACAGACTTGTACTCACACTTTGGTTAAACATATCTGTCTCGTGGCGAAGGGTGGTGTACTGACAAAGATGTTGCCTTAACATCTCCACTCGCTCCACCTCCAGCCGCTCCAGCTCCTGCGAACATGAAACGGTTTGAGAAAACTCTGTACCCCCACCTGATTCCACTTAGTGCAAACACAACCCTCCATCATTGCTGACTCCCTCCACAAACTGTGATGGAAATAAGAATAAAAAAACAGGTCTACTAGCAGGAGGCAGCCATAACTTATCCAACCACGAGTGATGTAAACAGTTCAAAACATTCACTGATAGAAGCTGAAGAAAGTGGGATTAGTACAGTGATTTAGTCATTCGGCTTTGATGAAATATACAAACTAGCAGAATCCAAAATTATTTCCTACCAGACTTGTGGTGACTATTTCCTCGAACCATTTGGATTGAGACTGGTTATAAAGGTCGACGCACCGCGTCAGGTCATCTCCTGTGAGAGAAAGGTGGTTTTACACATTCACATAATGAAAAAAACAGACATGTGTTCTTTCTTAACGTCTCATCTCATCATGAAGGGATACACTCTATAGTAATGGCATCCAGTTCTTAATATGTAGGGTTTAATGTGGGGTCGGCCCACCCTTTGCAGCTTTAACAGCCTCAGCTCTTCTGGGAAGGCTTTTCTCAATGTTTGGGTGCGTTTAAGATGCCAGGCACTGACTCTGTCTGTGCTCTAAAGGTGTTCTCGCTCGGTGGGATCTATCACTTCATGGCTATTCAGCGAGTTTGCTGTTGTTTCCAGTTGCTTCCATTTTTTATTTCTTTTAATAAAACTGCAAACAGTGGACCATGGAATATTTAGTAACAAGCAAACACCACAAATCCAATTATTACACAAGTGGCAACCATCACGGCACCATGCTTGAATACGCTGAGCATCTATGAAAGACCCATTCTTTCACAAATGTTTGCAGAAGCAATCTGCATTTTTAGGTGCATTCATTTTATATGCCTGTGGCCGTGGGAGATTGGTGCACCTGAACTTCTGAATTTGAATCACTTTTGGCAATGTAGTGTTTATGATCATCATTGTTTTGATTCCCAGTGTATCATTGTCTACAAGTCTGGAATAATAGTTCCATATTTTACTTTTTTTTAACTGCTGATACACAGAAGCACATCACAATAGAATGATGGTGGACAAAACTATTCTTTTGCTTCAGTTTCTCCCTTCTTCTGAAGTACTGTGGGAGCGCACCGATGCCACAGTCACACAGAAGACAATAACACAATAAATCTGACTTGAAGCCGCATCTCCACTTAAGCTGTTTATGTGGGTGTAATTTGTAGCCCATCGACAAATAATTCTTGTTCCTAAAGTGGAGTCAGAGATGCTCCCAAATACATCAATAACTAAAATAAAATGAAGGTAAAGAGCTGCTGTAAACGCTGCAGAAAAGGACATTTCCAATGTGTAAATGCTAAGTAAATTATAAATACTTTTAAATGGTAACTCCGTATTGTAAAGGCTAACAGACATACTGACAGATGCTGAATTTTGCTTGTTTTGGCTACGGCCACTTTTCTCTCCCCTCACACTGTATTCATCATCATCACAGGACACCAGATACCACGAGCGCCACCAACAACTGCTGCTGTTTTTCTCACTGGTTGCATAACCAGCATGGAGGAGGGATGACTCTGTGTGTGTGTGTGTGTGTGTGTGTGTGTGTGTGTGTGTGTGTGTGTGTGTGTGTGTGTGTGTGTGCGTGTGTGTGTGCGTGTGCGTGCGTGTGTGAAGACAGATAGCCTGAATGGGGGACTGTGACAGCATGCGGTCCTGCCTGGTTGAGTCATGACATCACTGGCTGTGAGTCCACATCTGTTTACTGTTAGCCAGTCACTTTCTTTAGGAAGCACTATACTCAAAAATAAACATTCCACGACAGCTACATGAAAGCTTTCACATTCCTGCTCCCCCCAACTTTAAGAACTAAATATACATTAGTGTTGAGTACCACCATAATAAAAATGTGCTGTTCCATTTGGGGCAATACACACGCATGTGTGTTCATTGGTTCCAGTCAGTAAAGAAATGTGGCCATATTAATGACCTGTAAGCAATGGCTATGGGTAGCAGAGCTAAGAGAAGGTAGCAGACTAATATCTTGTACGCATGTACAGCCATTATAATGCAAACATCTGCCAGAAGAGGGCAGCAGATTTATAGAGTATTTCTAGATTAGGAAGCAGGGACATTTTAAAGTTATCCCTCAAAATAACAAATTTGATCTTTCCCTGATTTTGATTTGACTTTGCTATCATTACTGGTTCCTCCAGTTTTGGCGCTAAACCAGCTGCATGTATTCTGATCAAATAGACATTCAGGATCATAAAATTAACTTTTGTGTAGAATTACAAGTTTTTCTTCCAATTGAATTCACTCATCAGCACTTAGGGGTGTAAAAGAGAGGTAATCTTTGCAAATATTTGCCACTGTCTAATTATGCAAGAATAGCATCCAATAAAGGCTACAATATAAACTGTCCGTTGTGTGACTTTTTCTTTAAATAGCAGTGTCTCCTATTTCCTTACTGCATTTAACTTTTCAAAACCAAAAACAAAATGTGCTTACTTCTTACTTGCCTTAGGATTTGGGGAAGCAATTCTCCATGTGACTAAAGATGAATAATACTTTAAAAAATGTTTTTTGTTGTGTTTTTTGCTGTTTGCCTTTATTCCCTGACATGAGTACATCTGCATGATGCTGTAAGACTGTGAGTTTTACCAGGACAAGGTAAAAATGCGAAACAAGAACAAACAATCTCATATCTCAACAGTCTAACCCTACCCCTAACCATCAACTACAGTCTATCAGAGCAGATAAGACTCTAAACCACACAGTGACCTTGGGGTGACATCACCAGGCAGCAAACGAGAAGTGTGAGTTCCAGAGATATTTAACATTAATAATGTAATTGTATAAACCTAGTTTATACACAGCTGCAAAAGCTCAGTCTCCTACTTTGTTTTTTAAAATTCAAAACATTAGCTTCATCTGGAATTTCCCTTACTGGCGTAATTCTGTTCTTGGTGGAATTTTAGCAGTTATCATTATGACTGTCTTTGCAAGAGAGTCACAATAATCAGCCACATCAGTTACACTGTGCTGGTGATATTTTGTGATTCCAATATTAAAGCATTCAGCCACGCCTTGTCCATCTGTTATGAACGGGCCTGCAGAGAACGTCTCAGGACCTAATCCTGTCTATCTCTCCTGTGAGACTAAAACCATTCATCTGGCTGATGAACTTGTGTGAAAACTCTGAAATCTCCAGGGTAGTGTCCAGGAGGAGGAATTCAGTCCAGTAAGCTCATCAGGAGGAGATCTGCTGGAGTCTGAGTTGTTGCAGCGCCCAGCCCGAGCAAGCAGGTCATCCTTGGATGATCTCTGTCAATGAATGACTTCCAGATCGTCATGGCTGCGAGACAGACTTCTAATGTGCTCCCAACATGTTCATTAATTCTCCATTGAGGATAAGGACTGGAGAGGAAACCTGTCTCCAGTCAAGCCAGACCTGACACTTGTTCATAACACTGCACTATATATGTCATTGCTCACTGTACCTCTCACTTCAAATGTATAGAAAAGACCTAATCCAACAAAGAATTTATGATGAATTAACATCCCATTTTGATCATAATGACCCCCTCAACTGGAGCCCCACTATCCTGTCTTCACATCTTCAGCCTCCTTTCTTTTGTGTTTGGCAATATTCTGCAGAGTGTTTAATGCTGCTACTTATGTATGTTATCACAACTGCCTCAATCTCACCCAGCCAGTACAGTCACAACTGAGTCACACACAGGCTGTCTGATGTCTGCAGCAACTTTCCAGTGAGAACAGAAACCATTTACCCCGATTCTTCTGCTGACCCCACTGCTCGTTTTGCATGTCCGATGAACTACACGTCTTCAGATGGTTGAAAAGCTATTTCTGTGGCATTTAGTAATGCTAAGCTGCATTAACTTCCCTTTCCTCTGTTCATTCACAGGATGTGACACATTTGGTTTACACACCTCAACAGAAGCCCTTGTTCTGCTGAAATAAAAACAGTCACAAAGGTTTGCTATTTAAAATGCCTGTGTGGCTTCATCTGGTCTGTAATCTCATTTAAGGTACCCAGGTGGATTGACTTTTTGACGTGTTTACACAGCTGTTAAGCAGACAAGAATTTGGTTCTGGGTTTCACGCCGCAGAATGGTGAACCTTATATGGCTTTAAAGATCTTTTTCCTGCTGTAGGAACAGCTTGATGAAGACTTTAAAGTCAGTAACAGTCAAAGGTAACAGCCTTCCTTTATGTCTGAAAACACCAACATACACACACACACACACACACACACACACACACACACACACACACAAACACACACACACACACAAACATCTTTTTGACCTCTGACCCCAGCCTCTAACCTGCTTGTGTTGATTTCCTCCGGGCTTTCTTGATGTCTTCTTCGATCTTGTTACTGAGTTTGATCTCCAGCTGCTGCGTCTTTACGTCCAGCTCTTTCTGCCTGTCAGCGAGGGCTTTACGCGCCTGCCGGGACAATAAACGTCAAAACAAGTCCGGTCAGTTACGATCTGAATAACTATACGAACAAACTATTATAACTAAACTACTATAACTAAACTAAAAAAAACACCTTAAGCTACAATTAACAATATAAAAACAGTATAAACAGTCAGGAGGTGTATGAACAGTATAAACAAGTCATAAACAGTGAGGTATGTGACATAATAGTGCCACTGAGCAGGGGTAAAGTGAATTGTGCAGTTCCTGAGATCGGTGTGTGCGTGGGCAGAGTCTGTGGGCCAGAGTCAGTGGTGGGGGGCCAGATGGGGGGAGAGCATCCTGTTGAGCAGTTGAGCATCCTGACTATCTGGTAGAAAAAAGCTGTCTGAGCCTGCTGGTTTTGACCCGGAGACTCTGCAGTCTCCTCCCCGATGGCAGCGAGATGGGTGGGTGGGGTCACATGCGATCCTGGTGGCTTTGCCGGTAAATCGGGTGTTGTAGATGTCCAGAAGAGAGGGAGGAGTGAGACACCAATGATCTTCTCAGCGGCAGGGTCTTGCGGCAGGAAATTGTGCAGGCGCCATACCACACGGTGATACAGCTGGCCAGGATCTATAAAAAGAGGACGTAATATGGTCGGGGCTCTTGCTCTACTCAGTTTCCGCAGGAAGTAGCGTTGCTGTGGGGCTTTTTTGGCCAGTGGTGTGGTGCTGATGTTCCAGGACAGGTCTTGGGAGCGGTCTACACCCAGGAACTTAGCGTTGCTCACCTGCTCCACTGTAGCACCATGGATGGTTAGCGGGGGATGCTGGGTGTGCTCTCTCCTGAAGTCCACCACGATCTGCTTCGTCTTCTCCAAATTCAGGTGGAGATTTTTGTCCTTGCACCACGTGGCCAGGCGGCTCACCTCACTCCTGTAGGTTGTCTGATCGTTGTTGATGGGACCCACCACAGTCGTGTCATCTGCAAACTTGATGAAGAGGTTGGAGCTGGATGTAGGTGTGCAGTCGTGGGTCAGCAGAGTGAAGAGAAGGGTGCTCAGCACACAGCCATAGGGGGCGCCGATGTTCAGCGTGATGGTGCTGGAGGTGTCCAGCAACCAGTTGCACAGGGGGGTGTTGAGTCCCAGCTAGTCTGAGGATGAGCTGCTGGGGGATGATTGTGTTGAGTGCTGAGCTGAAGTCGATGAACAGCATTCTGATGTGTGGGTCTTCGGTCTCCAGGTGAGCATCGTCGGTCGAGCGGTTGGATCGATATGCAAACTGGTAGGGGTCCAGTTCGGGGGGAGGGTAGATTTAATGTGTTTCATGACTAGCCGGTCAAAGCACTTCATGATGATGGGAGTGAGTGCAATCGGGCGGTAGTCGTTGTAGCAGGAGGGAGACGGCTTTTTCGGGATCGGGATGATGGTGGTGGCTTTGAGGCACATCGGGACAACAGCTTGGCTCAGCGAGGTGTTGAAGATAACCGTGAAGACATCAGTGAGCTCCTCAGCACAGTCTCTCAGGACACGACCTGGAATCGCGCCAGGAGCCGGAGTTTCCTTGCGTTGGTCCTTCTGAGTGAGCTCCTCACAGCGCCTGCTCGTTGGGAGGCGGAGGGATCTTCTGTCCTGGAGTGTTGTTGTCTGCCTCAAAGCGAGCAAAGAAGTCATTCAGCTGATTCAGCAGAGATATAGAGTTGTTGTGGGTCTGCGGAGGTGGCTTGTAGTCCGTGATGGTCTGGATTCCACGCCACAGGTTCCTGGTGTCTCTGCTGTCGTTGAAGCGGTCAGCGATCCTCCTGGAGTACTGCCTCTTGGCCTCTCTGATGCCCCGTGACAGGTTGGCCCTGGCTGTCCTTAGGCCCACCTCGTCCCCAGCTCTACAGGCAGCATTGCAAGCCTTCAGGAGCCTGTGGACTTCCCCTGTCAGCCATGGTTTCTGTTTGGCCCGGATGGAGATGGTTCTGGAGACCATGATGTCCTCCATGCACTTCCTCATGTAGTCAGTGACGGTCTCTGTGCACTCCTGGAGGTCTGTGGTGTTGTAGGTGGCTGCCTGTCTGAACACGCTCCAGTCGGTGGTGGAAAAACAGTCTTGGAGCGCCTCTGATGACCCCTCTGGCCACACACGGATCTTGTTCTTGGCTGGTTTTGTGACTTTAACCAGAGGTCTGGACAAAAGTCACTTGTGTTTTTTTATCGGATTTTTTAAGAATGGAACGTTACTTCATGAAAATTAAACATCTGCATCTATTCAGAGATTCCAGTCTGCTTTCATTCATCACAGATATGATCGTCATATTGGGATATTATACACATCATTTCATTATTGGGTAAGAAAGATGAAGCTATTTTGTTATGCAAGACGACCAGAATCTCATTTCCTGTCCTTGATTAAATGCTCGATTGTTCGTCATAGACTGAGTGACAGGTGGATCTGCAGAGGCAACATTAAAAAAAACTGTCAAGAGTCAGTCCTGAGTTTTAGTCAGTGAGATGACCTCTTTGAAATCCATCTGCTTCTACAGTAGAACTAATCTAATGTCCACGTCTGCTACCTTCTCCACAGCAGTGTAACGGCTGGCCAGCTGCTTCCGAAGGTCAGAAATATGATGGTCGAACCTCTTCATGTCCTTCTTAAAGTTCTCCCTGAAGGTCAACAGAGGTTTTTCCACTTCGCTTTGGAGCTGCACGAAACAAAAGCACATAAGAAATCAACACAGGGCAATGGAAGAAGGAACAGAGTCGGTAACTAAGCAGAAATGTTACCAAAAAAACCTTTAAAATCTAGTTTCAATGGCTGTTTTTATGCTGTAATAAACCCAATCTAGTCTAATCTAATCTTATTCACCCTAAAAAGTGTGGACTGCATGACCGCTGCTGGGCAATTAAGCTAAATTAAATACTAACTAAAAGTGATTTAAAAATCATGAAAGCTCTGTTTGCAATCGGATGAAAGGAAATTAAATACCGCAGCTTCCTCATCATTTTAGCGTAGATCCTGGCTCCAGATGACATCACTGGCGCAAGATTTGACCTCCTTTCTCCCTGACATTTTGGCTTTCATATCGAGGAGGAAGAGCCAATAATTGATTTATAATAGTTCTATCTAAAATGAGTCTGACACTGTTTTCACACTGAGCTAAGTCAGGTCAGAACCCACAAGTATATCCTTATCCAGCGGTCATGCTGGAGCTGTGCCTCACATCTGCACATCTCTAGACGTTCACATTACTGCTTCCAATTCCTCCACCTCTCCATCTCTAATCCTGGCCTCTTTATTTCATCTTCCACATGGACTAATGTGGAAAACTGACCCTGGAGTTCGTTTTGCAGAAATCCTCTCAGTTTCCCCCCAACATGTGGAGAAAACGCATGATAGCATGAATGTAATTGTATTTATATTAATGTTTCCTCATGACACATGCTCTTTTAAACCCTGACAGCCAATATATTAACTAATAAAATGGATGATTACTGCAAAATGTGTGCTTAGTTTGGTAAAGTTTGACAGCACACGTAACAACAAAAACAGATAGATAGAAAAAAAGGCAAAACATACATCGAAACAACAATTTTTCTTTCCTGAAATAATGACCAGACCACTGAAGCTAATCCAGAGACCTTTAGATTCATGGAAGAATTCCGTTCATTTCCTAAAACAGCACCATCTGATTTTTGACTGTCTAGTGTCGTATAGCATAACTCATATGGCTTTTATTACTTTTCAATCCTCATTAAACATTCTGAGAGAAAAATATTCGGTCACATGACACTGTTTTCTGTGTGCACTAAAAGATTCTAGCATGATACCATCCATCCAAACTAGCAACAATCACAGCAAATCAGACCAGAGGACACAGGGCAGAAGAAAAATCATTAGTACAGACCTCGCTGCCTCATGTGATAATCCAGTTTGTGGCCCTGAAACACTGAAAAGTGACCAGATGCCGATCCAACTCCAAACACTCCCTCTGGGTGACCAATGGCCCTACCCTCCACCCGGGGAAACTTATTCAGCCGCCTGTATCTATGCTGTCATGAGAGACTCAGCAAACTGCAGGGTCGCATTTCTCTGGCTTATTCCAACTACAGCTCAGGATCCAATCCATGAATATCAGAGACACGATAACGGACAAGAACCAAGTAAGACTCCCACCTCCTCATATCCCCGAATTAGCCACTGCAGCCTGTGAATCAAGTACTCATGGCCTGAATACAAAGTTTCATTTAGAGACGGATATGAAATGAATACAGAGATGTCAGTGAGGAGAAAATATCTAAATTGGCCTTGGGCAGCAGGACTTAAATATGCTAATATTCTACAAGTCATTGACATTTTTGACTTTTAGGAAAAAAGAACTGGAGAGATGCTCAGATTAGCCAGAGTATGCCACAGTAAAACACAGGCCTCTCATGTTATGTGGCAGCTGTTTCTAGCTAACATCTGGGCAGTTGTTTTGGCTTTTAAAGGGAATGTACGTACTGACTTCGTGTGACACTTCATCCATCAAACACTTTGAACAGGTACTGCACGTGTGAACATGATTTAAAGTATGGGCGAGACGCTGTGGAGAAAAGCCTGACGAATTACCTTTGAGGAGAACTTTAGGTGAACCTCAGCTTCATCGGCCAAGCTCTTCTTCAGCTGAGCCCAAGCCTCCCCTAGAGTGCTGAGAAGAGATAAAAGGGAGGGGGATGACTGGGTGTGTTTGTGTGGTTAATATGACAGAAAAAAAAGGGCCACACACACTTTGAAATACAAACATGCAGGGAGGGCAGACAAGCGCTACAGAACACATAAATACGCACACATAGGGTTCACCAGCAGTGCTAGCGCAAAAGTTCAGAGAGATGCAGTAACTGTAAACGTGCAGGTCCACAACCAGATCAACAGATATTGAATGGAACATGAGATACGCCTCATCTAAGCCCACCTCCACCCCCCACCCCCCATCCCCATCCCCATCCCACCACCAATACAGCTGGGGGCAATAACACAAACAAGACTTGGACTGTTCCAGGTAAGTGTTACAAATAAGAGCATTATGTAATGGTACCCCTGTTTGAAGAAGAAAAAGAAGCATATTTCTTCAAATGAGCTTAAGAAAAAAACATCCAGTCGGCAGGGAGTCGAAAGTCAAACGCGGAGCACAGAAAAGATGAGTGTGACCATCAGTTATTTGAAAGGCGTGCATGGAAAATATGTGGAATTCCTTCAGAGGGACATCACAAGCATTCTTGTCTGGGTAGGGTCTTAACACCTGCAAATCTAAAAATTAGACACCCCCCCTCTTTATTTTTTTTGGTTTGAAAAAATCTGGAAAAAAAGTCTCACATATTAAATCTAAAAAATATATACAGTATGTGTTAAAATCACGCCACATTCCATGCACGTCACAGTTTGTCAGAGGAAGTGGACAACTCGCTGGATATTCATCTCAATTATTGAGCAGCTGTGCTCTGAAAACAGCTTCAAGAGGCCCATGACACACAAAACCAAATTTATCCATTTTACACAAGGAAAGATTTCTCATGGTTCCAAAGCGCAACAACACTGATAATAGTTGGGGATAATTCATCTTGTGTTATTTTCCGCCCCCACAGTCAGCCCTAGATCACATCATTCGATGGAGTTTTATAAATATATAGAACAGCATGACAACAACATAAATGGTGACTTCAGCAATGAGCAGGCAGATGTTTCTTGGCCAATAGTTGGAACTGGTGGACAAAACTCTGATTGTCCAGTCCGACAGCAGGGCTGGCCTGAGGGAGAAAATAATGAAGGGATTGTGTTGCGCATATCTGACTGTGGGCAGACTGATCTGGCTGGTATAATCTGGATTCTATATGGGGCAATTCCATCCCACTCTGGGCTATTTGTCTTCCTGAGGGGGGTTTATTCGACATGTGAACACGTCTTGATCTGAACACGATCTAAGTCGGACAACAAATGTTTGAAATGTGGACTTAGATGTTCACACTAATCATGCACAACAGTTGTGAGCATGTTTTGGATTGAAAGTGTCGCTGTGGCTTGGGATTTTGCCTCAGTACACGGAAATATCTTTGACTTTCTCTGTGCCACTCAGTCTAAAACTCCTGAATCACCTTTCTCATGTTATCCAGGCCGACAAATAAAAGCCAAGTAGGTCGCAAAACGAGCACACGCGTCACTCAACGATTGTGTTCAAGGTAAGTGTAACCGTTGCGACGTTTGAGTGACGTTTCAGCCTGTTGCTGTGAGCGCATGCTGCACCTTTGGAATCTTTTAATGAGCCTAATAAGGATGTCATGGGTGGTGTCTGAACAAATCCCAGCTTCTGTTCTTTGTGGGCGTCTAAAGCTGTTCATGCCCTTCCAGGCTTCCTGTTAGTTTACTTTCCATGTTCCTGGGTCCCCGCCCCCCCCTTCAATAATTGGACAAAGACCTTCTCTCAGCATGATCGTTCCTCTTCTGTCAAGCAGATGAAGAAAGGAGGCGCTGCTTTATCCCTACAGGGTTTCCTTGTCATCCATTTCCCCCCCAAAGCCCCCCAATGCCCCAATATCTGCCTCTCCAAACCTCACCACTCTCATCTTCAACCGACTTTCCCTCCCCCCCGCAGCTCTTGGTAGCTGAACTCTGCTGCAGGACTGACATCAAAGCTGCTGGTGATATGCAGGAAGTCCAAACTGTTTCACAGAATCCCTATCATGGCCTCCGGACCCAGACTCGCACTAGGACCTCTCATCTGGCTGGCTGGCAAGCTTACGAGCCGACAGTCAGATCACAACAAGTGATACAAGTAGAGGAATGGTAAGTTATTTCTAGAGTAATTTTTTTATGTCACAAACCTTCACCAAGGCTACATATTAAGTGAAGTGCCTTTGAGATTATGTGATGTAAACATATTAATCCTTTGAAAATGCAGAAGTTTTGGAGTTAATAATTACTGTGTCGTTTAACAATGACTTCAAATAAAGGCTTTACTGTTGCCCCCTAGAGGCTGAATGAAGAATAGGATGTAAATGACCCCCCTCAATTCCAACAACACAACAACACACACTTTTTTTGCTAGAGCTGACTTTAAGGACAAAGGTTGCTCACCCTTCTTCTTGACCTGCCAGATGAATCTGGGAGAGCTTGGATAGATTCTTGGCATACTCTTCTTCTATCTTTATCCTGGGTAGGAAGTAGGGAGTTTCATTACTACTCATTACTGCCGTTATGCAACCTGACTCTTTCCATGTGTGCTTTTTAGTCTTGTGCAACGTAGCAATACATGTGCAAGAGTAGAGAAAATAAAGGAAATGGCTTGTTAGGTGTCAAAATGTTTCTGAATTTATCGTAGTCTTCCTGGATGTGTGACAGAAAAGATAGCGCAGGGGGAAACTGGGGAAAGATACCTTTCTCTTATGAACTCGGCCATCTCTTTCTGCATCTGTTTCCCCTTCAGCTGTTTCTGCAGTAAAACCTCGAATCCTGTGATGCAGCTGTTGCTTTGGGCATCCCTCTTATCATTCTGCAATGTCAGCAACAAATCACTCTCCCAGAAATGGCAATCGTACTGATATTGATCTGATCAGGGAGAAATCAGGTCTACATCTGCACATACACCTCATGGTTATGAAAAGTGTGTTATGTATCTTTCCTTTTTTGGATATTCCTATCTTCCATCTCTGAGAATCACGTAATACTAAAAATATATGTAATACAGTATTTATCATGTTGATATACAGCACTTATTCAATAGCAACAATAATCAATCATGCAAGATCTTGAGCATGCTGCGCCATTTTGACTTCTTTTTTCTAAAGCATGCATTTCTCAGGTCCAATTCAAACCATCATTAAAAAACAAAAATCTCTTTGAAAGCTGTGTACTGTTTTTACTCATAAGCCTTTGTTAGGGTAACAGTTGCCGACCAACAGAGCTGAAAAGCGGAACTGAAACCGTCTTACATCAACTCGTGACTGCGCATCTATGAGTTCTACAAAGTTTTATTTTCATGTGTCAAGTATGAGTGTAAAAGGGCAACGTGGATCTTTTGGCCCATTTAGAATCTTTTTGGTGTAAACCATTATTGTTTGGTGTACTTTTGATCACTACACACATTTGATTTTGATTGATTGACATTTTGATTGCAAAGGAGTGGGTTTGTTGGTAACTGGTGTGTAAGCCGAAGAGGTCAATGTTGCAGTTTCTGTGCTGTTATGTATTGTCTCTAAAATACACTAAAGTAAGCCCGGGTTGTACTATGGAATGAAGTGGTGTAGGTGAATTTACCCAGAAGAAATCACAGTAGCTCCACTCGTTTGGCTTCAGGAGTTGTTGCTCCGTCATGCAAGCAAGAGAGGGGAACGTCACATAGTTGATCTGTGGAGAAAGCACCAGGGGGAGTGGAGTTGGTTGTGGTGGTTTATGATGTGCTATACGCTCACACATTTTGCACTCTGTTGCTTCTGCAACATTATCACCTCTTTAGGTCAGGAGACGAGGTGATAATGTTGCAGAAGCAGCATTGTCACCTCGTCTCCTGACCTAAAGAGCCAATGCACAGCAAATGGAGCACAATAACTAAGCAGAGAAGACGCTAAAATCAAAAAGACAGTGTCCAATCAGCCTGCTCTTCTTTGCCCAAATGTGGTGCATTTATGTTGGCTGCTCTCGTCAGGAGTGATTATTTAATGTTCGTCGCCACGCTCAAAACTACCATTCTTCGCCCAGAGCCAACCAGGAAAAAGAATCCCTTTAATTGGCTTTGATTTCTCGAGCAAAGTTAACTGTCTCCCAGCAGCAGTGACAGCTGTCGGCTGCGGGGCTCCCTGCAGTGAGCTGCCTGCTTTTGCTCCATGGTTACACTTAACAGGACAGTATGCCATGCATGCCATTCCAGGGTGCTCTGTCTTTGGGGGCTTTTGTGCAGCATTTTTATACACTTCCCTCTAAACCTCTGTGTTAAGGCAATTACCTTGAAACATTTCACATGCACGAGTGCAGCTGCTTTATTAAAATTTGCTTTGTAAATTCTTTAACTACTTGATCAGAGTGAGCTGCTTCCAAGTGGTGCTAGAACTAGGGGAAAACACTTCTCGAAAAATCTACATTTATTAAATGTGCAGAACAGAGAAAATTGTTTTTTCTAACTCTTCTTTTCTAACTTTTCTAACTCTGCTTCTTTTTCAAGCAAACCACCATAAACCCATAACAGTATGACCAGAAAATCCCCTCTTGATTTGACTGAAAATGTAACTTTATTATATTGATATCAATATCTACTAAATAAAGATAATGCTTACATACACAGCCATCAAAGCGTCTCAAGATAACTAAAGATGTCTTATAACCGAAATCAAGATGTCTCAATACATTTTTGTAAATGTCTGTCATTTTTGTAAATGTCCGCATTCCATGTTCATTTACGACATCTTAAGGCATGAACATGGAATGCGGTCAGGCAGGTTTTTGTGTCTTGAAGACATTGAGCGTCTTAAGAGATCTTAAGACATATTTCCTTTGTCAGAAGACATTCATATCTTCAGATGGCTTCAGATATGTTATGTCTGTCTCAAAGACATGGTCAAGCCATCTTGTTTCAACTGGAGTATTCCTATGGTAACATTATGATCATTTTCTATTTATATTATTTTGTAAAATCGTATAACGTTATTGGAGTGTCAAATGCTAATTAAATGTGAATTATTTATTTTTTCAATATTTAACTTTCATTATTTTTAATTTCTTTGAGAGCCCTGCCTAATGGGATTGATAAGATAAAAACAGAACAATAAGTGAATGAACAAGTTAAATATGTAAAATACTGCTTCAGATGAAGAAGGATATGGCAATGTAATGCGATTTTTAATTGGTTTTTTTTAGAAATATTTTCAACAGAAGATGAACATAAACAGAAAGTGAAATTAATTTAGAAAAATGTTTCATGAATAATATGTTGAATTAAATGAATATCATAGAATAATTTTAATTATAGAATAACAATAAAATTATAATGATCTGTACAACAATATATAATAAACAAAGAGTAATATAGACATTGTAGGTGTAGATTCTCATTCATCCATCCTGGTCATTGTTGAGCTCTGGGACGTTTCGCCGTCTGGTCCCAAGTCTCGTTCAGGGCATTTTCGTTAGTATCGGTCGTTTCCGATACAGAGATTAACTTAGTCCGCGTGCCACACTGTTGCAACCGACGGCGCGTGCCAACTCAGCGTTCGGACAGTCACACGCGCAGTTTGACAGTGGCAGTCGGATTTTACCGTGTCTATTTTGGTTGTAAAAATGTTGCAAATTCGCCCCAATAACGACAACCCTCATCCCCTAAGAGTCAGAGAAAACGCAGAAGGTAAGTTGTACTATCTTATTTAGTTCTGAGGCCGGCAGCGTCTGAGTAGTATTAGGATGTCTTAAGACAAGTAACGGTTAGCACCTAACCGAGAAGAAACAGTTGAATTTGCGAGTCCCGCAGACGCACCGGCATCTCGACATTTTGCTGCCGGTTCTAAAGCTTAAACGAGGCTCCTCCTGTCGTCGTTAAAATTGGTCAGTGGGTTTTATACGGTTTTATACGGGACAGTGTCGTCTCGCCCGACCTGACAGTGGAGCTTGGAACAAAAGCAATCTGACAGTGAAGGCCCGCTGCCAGAGAGACAGCAATATCGATCAGATCAAAGTTAGTTTTGGTTATTATTATTGCATGCGTCATCGAATCATAATTTGTTGGTTAATTATATCATTGATCCAACACAAATTGGATTAATTTAATGTAAATAAAATATATAATTCTTTCACTATTTTATCAATTATTTCTTGTATTTCATTCTTTGCATCACGCTGATATTTTCTAGGTTTGGATAAGGGGGAAGCCTGTCACCACCATCATTGACAACCCTCTTTCTGGAAGACCAGAGAGATGCATGAACCAGCAGAGTGCTACACATGCCCCCACAAAAATACAAGTATGTTATCAATGTGTGGAACATCCCCTATGTCCTAATAAAATAAACCTTTTTAATAAACCCAAGTGTTATAAACATACCTTATCTCATTCTCCGATTTGATATAACACCATCACAGTTGGCTCTTTTGTGGAGACAGCCCCCCTCAATCCAACCCATGTGAACAGTGAAAATCACTGCAACATGGGTAACCATCTCAGGTAGTTTTAAAGATCTTGAATAAAATATTAAAGAAGATCACAGAAGAACCAGGTAACATGAACCTGTAACATAATGTTGAATGCTATTGTTTTAGGTTAAGTAGTTTTTCTAAAGACATTGCTGTAACCCATAGCTAAATGCATGATTTTTTTTTTCCACCCAGATATTTTGCTGGTCCTGTTTGAGGGGACCATCTTTCTGCCATAACACAGAGAGGACCCCCTGACAGGCTGCAAAAAATATCAAGGAGGAAAAATACTCTTTCCGACAGCAGCCATCACCAACATTCTCTTGTTCCTCCACCACAAAGGCTTCTTGGAACCAAATGAACACTGAGGGATCGGGACAAAGTCCATTGCCACCAATGGACAGTACTGTCAAATAGCTGCTAAAAATATCATCCACAATCCACGGAACCTGAAGTGGTACCTGAAGAACACATTCCTACACTCTCATACAAAGTAAACACTCCCTCAATACTACTAGAAGCAAAATCTTTAAATAAAAACAAGACATTCACATGAACCGACAAATTTACAGCCTTTCTTTTCAGTCAGGTCACTAGAATGCCCCTAGAAAGATAATCTTCAGATGTCTTTAGACACTTTGATGGCTGGGTATGTATTTGCTGAATATCAAGTGATCTTTACCATATTAAAATCCATATTAAAATTACACTGCGCGTGACGGTGATGTGAACTGCATCTTAGCACAGATTACGGCACAGTAGACGAAATGTGAAAAATAAAGTGAAAAATGACTAAAAATCAAAACTTATGAAAAACATGCACTTCAAAGATAATCAAAGAATCATCTATAACCTTAACATTAACCACAGAACACAAGCAGTTAGTTGGCTTAAACTGCTAACATCTACATTACTCAACAAGCAGGAAATAAAAATGAATTCAGAGAAATTTCCTGCCACTTCCTGAAAAGACCAGCCGTGTTGTCAGTGGCATCACCCTGGTTGCCATGTAAGCTGAGACCCAGAGATCTCATATGGAGGCAGTGACTGATATTTACCAGGTGTGAAGGCTGTGACGATCTGACACCAAAGCAGAAAAATGAAAGCGGCGTGTCTGACTGCACTATTGACTGAAAACAAACACTAATGCACGCTCTGGCAAATGCAGCAATAACACACGACATGTATCTAAAATGTTCCAGCGTTAGACTTCTGAAACTTTACAACTTCGCCTCAGTTCCTGTCAATCACTTAGGCCGCCAAAAGCCACAGTGAGTATGCGGTGCGGTAAGAGTAATTGCCCCACTCACCGTGACGGTGGTCTCCTTGCCCTGTTTCCTTGTAGGTGACGTCGATCCTGGGCTCTGGTGGGAGAAGAAAGATGCTCCATTAAAACCGGCGCCCTCCATGGCAGACACGACAGCTGGATTTCCTGGCCGGCGCGGTTAGTGGTGCTCTCTCTACAACCGCTGCTGCTATTGTGAGTGGGTGTGAGTGTGTGTGTGTGTGTGTGTGTGTGTGTGTGTGTATGTGTGTGTTTTCCAGTGCTTGGGCTTAGAATAGCACAGATGCAGGAAGAAGTGTGGTTCGAAATGAGACATGTGAATGGATTGAACATTGACTCAGCAGGTGTTAAAAGTGTGTTCATATGCTCTGAATAATTGTGTGTACAGTGATTCAGATTAGGATAACTGTAGCCCAGCTGCCTGGTTAATTATGATGGAGGGAAGAGATACTGTAGGCGGGATTAATCAGCTTTAACTGTCATCAGCCTCCATTTTTATAAATTGCTGAGGGGGTTTGACGCATCGGAACATCGTGTGACATTATTGTGCGAATATAAAAGGGGGAGCACATGACAGACCTACAGAAACATAGAATAATTCTAAAAAGTAGTTGCTGCTATCTTTTTTTTTTCTGTAGTGGGGTGAAAAAAATGAGTTTCGAAATAACACCATGAAGGAAAAAATGGATCAGTCTTCACAGTTTTAAGAAAATGTTACTCAAATCAACAATAATCTGTCAATCCAGTTTCTGATCACTGCCAACGCATGACAATGTGATGTCCTCAAGAAGAAGAAGAAGAAGAAAACAGTCTGGCATCTTTACCTCGGTGCTGCTTTTCCTAACCAAATTGTTGTGCTCCACATGATGCAGGGGGCTGCCTCCAGAGTGGAATCCATTCACTAAAACAAAGAAGTTCCATCAGTTAGACTATAAATGACTGGAACATTACTCAAGCCACTTTGTTGCACATTTAAGGATGCTAAAACAACAGAACAGATTCAGGTACACGTGTATCTAAAATTTTCTTCACTGCACAGTGAGGAAGCCTTTGAAGTGTTCCCAAAAGCTCTTCTGTCAGACAGATATTCCAAATTTCATGAATCTCCTGCTTCCGGCAGCGACTGCTGTGCTGCAGTGGTGTATTATATCCTATTCCTAAGAACGCCGTTCTGTTTTTTTTTTCAAACCTGTTTCATAACCAAGTGAAGAAGAAACGAGGGGATTGTAGTAGGGATTCAGAGACGTTTTATAAAAAAAGATGTTTATGTGTGTATAGAAATGACAGATCAGAGGGCTGCCCCGACATTCTGGAACTTCACTGGGTAGGAAACCTCTACCGTCTCTCTACAAGTCTTCAGAGCCAAAAGAAAGACAGAGGAGGCCTCAGTTCCACCATCTAGGCTACAGATAAAATTAGTCACAGAAAGTATGTGCTCGGTGTGCATGAACGAGTGCTTTGTGCCACTGTGGAATTTTAGGAGAATTCCCAGCCTCGGGGTGCTAATTCTTACGGAAGTAGAAGTGACAGAGGATGAGAGGAAGCAAGAGATCCGCAGTACCTGCTGGCAAGGAGTTCTTGTGTCGGAGGGACATCTTAGGAGTCCCAGGCGTGCTGGACGGTCTCTCCCATGTGGTCTCTGTTCAGAAGGAAAAGAAAAAAAGGTGACGTTAGTAGAACAGCAGCAGCAACATCCTGCTATTTCTGTCATTTCATTGGGAGTGGAGGAGTTATTTATCACCATCTGCTTCCACCACTGGGGAAACTTCATCTGTTAAACCAGAGAAACTATAATTACCAACTAATCAAGCTTCAAGCTACCATGTTGAGACTGTTGATAATGAATTTCTTCTAAAATGACCCTGACAATCACATTATTTGGGAATAAATTCCCTTCATGCGTCCATGAGGTCTGGTCCACAACTCAAGGATATAACTCTACTAAGATGTTTTTGCATATGTCTGTAGACAGCAGCAGCAGTCACACATCATGTGCGAATTCTGTAACACAAGAGAGGGCAACTTCTCTCCCAGTAAGAACACATGACATGTGCAAGCACAGTAATACAATAAGGTGCAAGAAATCTTGCAGAATTTCTTAAAAAA
>BJFM01005626.1:10719-22809 GCA_016586285.1 Arothron firmamentum
TCTATAGATGTGTGTGTGTGTGTGTGTGTGTGTGTGTGTGTGTGTGTGTGTGTGTGTGTGTGTGTAGTAGGCCTGGAAGCAGCTTTCTGAGCTCAGATCAGTGCCGGAGCTGCTTGATTATCTCCGCCATCAGCAGGAGCCCCCACCCACCCCTGCAGACCCCAGAGGTCCCCTCATCTCCTCATCCAGCTGCTGGACCAAGATGAAAGCTGAATTTATTCCTTTTTTTTAGGGCCCAAAATCCTCCTTCATCACGCCGGAGAAACGGGCCAAGCTCAGGTCCAACCCGGTTAAAGTGCATTTCGCCGAGGAGGTGGAGGTCAACGGACACGCTCAGGCAAGTCATGGGGGGGGCTGCCCGTGGGCGGGCTCATCATGATCCATCAGCGGTCGACCAGGGCCGGCGGCTGGCGTGCACGTTGATTCCCATCAGGCCAGCGGATGTGAAAGCAGCTGGATGAGGGAAACGGCCGAGTGGCCGTTCCTGATCGACAGGGGTCCATATCCGGCTCCTCCTGCTGCCTCCACAGGACAGCAGACACCACATTCAGGCTTGAAGCAGACTTATCCAGCACCACAGGAGGGGGAACGACACCATGACGTTGAATCCCAGGGTCGGGATCTAAAGCAGGGGTCCCCAACCTGCGGCCCGCGGGCCACATGCGGCCCGTGAGGCCTCTCGGTGTGGCCCGCGGGGCTCTGATTGAATTAACATTAGGTGCGGTCCGCCTAGGAAAACCAGGGCTATCCCTGCGGCCCGCGGGGCCCTGGCAGGGAGGTCGTGCGGCCCACTTGCTGGAAAAGGTCGGGGACCCCTGATCTAAAGTCTGAAAGAGTCAGAATGAAAGGAGGCGTCCTGTCTTTCAGGGGAACTCGCTGCTCTTCCTGCCAAACGTTCTGAAGGTGTACCTGGAGAACGGGCAGACCAAGGCCTTTAAATTTGAACCAAGCACCACAGTCAAGGTACGCAAGGACACGGAGATTCTGGATAATGTCTGTGTGTGTGTGTGTGTGTGTGAGCCTCAGCGTGAACGCTTGTCTGGGCGTCAGGACATCGTGATGACGCTGAAGGAGAAGCTCTCGCTGGGCCGGGTCGAGCACTTCGCCCTGGTGCTGGAGCAGCGGCCCAGCGTGACCAAGCTGCTGCTGCTGCACGAGGAGGAGCGCATCCAGCAGGTGGGGAGCTCGCCTGCACCCGTCGCAGGTCTGCGCCCGCACCCGCGCGCTAACGTGGGACGTGTGTCCAGGTGGTGCAGAGGAAGGAGCCCCACGACTACAGGTGTCTGTTCCGTGTTTGTTTCATGCCCGAGAACCTCCAGACCATGCTGGATCAGGACCCCGCCTCCTTCACCTACCTCTACCTGCAGGTAGACCGCTCGCCCGGGCTTCTGCGTGCACGTGTGTCCGCGTGTGTGCGTGTGTGTGTGTGTGTGTGTGCGCCCTGACTGTCACTGTGGGTGTCCTCCGGAGGGGGTGAATGACGTCCTCCAGGAGCGCTTTGCCGTGGAGATGAGGTGCAACACCGCCCTGCGGCTGGCGGCGCTGCACATCCAGGAGAGGCTGGCGAGCTGCGGACAGTCGCCCAGGACCAACCTGAAGACGCTGACGTGAGTCACCTGACTTCACACATCAAAGCAGGCGGCAGCGGCGCCGCAGGTCCAGCTCATCACTTATTGATGGCGGCAGCAGCGCGCCGTTCAGGACGCCTCTGAGAGCGATTCAGCTCTAATGGCGCCGTTAAATTTACCGCCGCTGATCACAGCTCAGCTGACTGACGGCGCCGCTCCGCCGGGCTTTGATCTGTGTCTTTCAGGAAGACGTGGAGCATCGACAACTTTGTGTCCTCCACGCTGTTGAGGAACATGCGGGAGAAAGAGCTGAAGAAGGCCATCAGCTACCACATGAAGAAGAGCCAGTCGCAGCAGGACCCGCGGCAGCGCGGCCTCTCCGCCCAGCAGGCGCGGCTCAACTACCTGGAGGAGCTCAGCCACCTCAAGTCCTTTGGAGGGAGGTCCTTCAGCGCCACCATGATGGTAGGCCGCTCCCCGGGTGTGGCCCGTGTCCCTTTCCTCTCTCATCCACCCATCCCTCCCCTCTTTCCTCGCCCCCATTCAGCTGCAGGACCGGGAGTCCATGGTGACCTTGCTGGTGGGGGCGCGCTACGGCGTGAGTCAGGTGGTCAACCACAAGCTGAGCATCCTGTCCACCCTCACCGAGTTCTGCAGCATCACGCGCATCGAGCTGCTGCCCGAGTCCGACAAGGTCAGCCTGGTCAAGATCTACCTGCAGGACATCAAGGTAGGAACCAGGACACACACACACACACACACACACAGAGCAGGCAGGCGTGGCCGTCGTCCTCCGCCATTGTTGCTCTGGTCCTCAAAGGCTGCACGTTTACATAAGTAATCGCGTTATGTAACTGTGTGTTTCCTGCTGCTCCCGCTGATGGAGGCCAGCAGCCGGCGCTCCGGCACCAGCCGCTCCTTCAGGAGCTCCAACCGGGCCGTCATCAGAGCGGTTCTGCCCGCCGCGGCGTGGTTGTGGCTCTTGGGTGAATGGCTGTGTGAAGCGTTGTCTCCTTGTCTGTCAGCCCATCACGCTGCTGCTGGAGTCCTCAGCGGCCAAGGACATGTCCTGCCTGATCGCCGGCTACTGTCGGCTGGTCGTCCACCCCAACCTGAACGTCTTCCCCTGGACGGATGAGGCCAAGAAGCACCGGGTGTCCGCCGAAGAAGGTGCAGAAGCCAAACAGTCGCACCAGCGTCCGGTAAAACCGTGCTTTCCACAACAAACGGCTGCTGTCTGTCTCCAGGCTACGTGTCCAGGTGTGGCAGCGATTCAGACTCCTCAGACGTGGACGCGGACCCGCTAGGACCGCAGGTGTCTCACCCGGAGAGGCCCCGCCCACGCCTCAGGTCGTCCTCGGACCCGGAGGGACGCAAAAGGAAAGACAGGAGGAAAAAGGAAGGAGGAGAAGAAGGTTGTCAGCTGGAGAAGAGCAAAGAAGGCGAGGAGGGGGACGGCAGGAGAGGACGGGAGCGTCCAGACGTCCACATTCAGGTATCAAACTGTGAGTCGGGGGGGGCAGAGGGCAAAACAGGGAGTGAAGAGGAGGGTGGAGCCCCGGAGGAGCATCCGCCTGCCTCGGAAGCGTCTGACTCTTGCCGCTCTGACTCTCACGGCTTCACCAGTCCGTCCAGCGACTCGCTCGATGCTCTGGAGGAAGACGACTTCGTCTCCTGTTCCTCGTCTGCCGTCCCCCCGCCCGCGGCGTCCCGCCCCCACGCTCCCCTCCAGCTTCACCACCACCCCCACAGACACGCTCAGCCCCACCTCCTCGCTCCTCCACCCCCACATTCCCATCCCCTGATCCAGAAGGCTGCGCCCGACAGGGGAGGGAGCGGCGGCGGGGGGTCTGGACCCCAGCGGGCCGCACCCGTGTCGCCCCCCCCAGGCCTGGACCGCGTGAGGAACTCCCCAGCTCATCTCCGCTCCGGCGACACCTCCCTCCGTTTTGCCGATCTCTCCCAGCTTGCGGACCTCCTGCCGAGCCCCCCCGAGGCCAGCGAGGATGACGAGGTCCCGGACCTGGGGGGGGGGGAGGTCCCGAAAGAGCCAGATGAGCTGGCGAAGACCCCAGCAGCACCGCCCTCCACGTCCTCCCTCTCCTCCAACGCCGACTGTGTTTTTACCTTTGAGCGAGGTGACGCTCGCTGCTACTACAGCCTCTGCTCCAACATCACCCCCGACAGCGCCCGCAGCCTCCCCCACCCCCAGCGCCACCCAGCAGAGGAGTGGGAGACGGGGGGCGGAGGCCTGGAGTGCGTCCCCATCCTCCAACCGCCGCCGGGCTTCGGCGACAGCAGCTCGGACGACGAGTTCTACGATGCCCGAGATCGCCTCACCTCCCCCGACGACCCCACCTCCGGCGCCAAACCCAGAGGTGAAGCCCTGTCCTCCGACTGTCCTGCAGGCTGGTGCTGCCACCTGCTGGCTGAAGCTGGTACCGGCCTTTCAGCCGCTTTCATAATCAGAATCATAAAACGAGATAAAAATAATAATAAAAAAATGATTTGGAACCCACCAAATAGCTTAATAATAATAATAATAATAATAATAATAATAATAATAATAATAGCTTAATAAACTAGCTGCAGCTCCGTTCATGCTAACAGCAGGAGATCTTTTCATGCTTTAGGGAACGTTAGCGGGTCGTTAGTCGTAGTCCGCCGTTAGTTTGTAGCGAGAACTAGTTTGTTTATAGCAAATATTGGTTTCTGGTGGTTAAGCTTGTGTTTACCCTCTTCCAGGCGCGGGGGGGATGTCGGACTTTCCAAGCCTGGATGCCGATAAATGTGGAAATGCTGTTTACGGTAAAGGGACGAAGGAGGACGGAGGAGCCAGGGACACGGTCCACAGGCTCAGAAGGAGGTCCCGCAAACGGCGCTCTTTTCTCGACAGCGACTACACCTCCAGGGTGTCTTTTCCACAGCCGGATCCGGAACTGCGGGCAGATGTTGCCGCCGCCGACGCCCAGGTGCTGAGTTTGGATCCTGAACCGTCGGAGCAGACGGAGAACCCCAGCCCAACCGTTTCCTCCCTGACCCACTCCGAAGGGGAGCCGGCCCAGCTGGAGTCAAAGCCCATCCTGTCCAGGAGGCGCCTGCGTGGACCTCCTCCTCCTCCTCCTCCTTCTTCTCCTCCTCCTCCTCCTCCACCTGGACGGTCCAGGGAGCCGCAGCTCACCTGCCGGACCAGGAAGCAGGAAATGGAGATGGAGCCCGATTCCATGGAGTCCAAATCCGTCACTGCTAGCATGAAGGCGGCTGCGCCAGGCATAACTGTTGTGCGCTGCCGGGTCGATCCGGACGGGAAGGAGAGTTCTGATCGGAGGGGAGACGGAAAAGAGGAAGTGGAGGGACTGGAGGACACCGGAGACGAGGACGTGGGCGGAGAGAAGCAGGAGCCGGGGCTGTTCTTGGGCCTGTTCTTAGCAAACACCTCAGCGGAGGAAGGGAACGACGACGCGGAGAAGAACCGCTTCATCAGAAGCTTCGTTGGTGCTGAGAGGCAGCCGGAGGTTTGTCCGACGGACACGGACATCAGGGTGGTTCCCCTCGAGAAGAGCCCACGCCAAGAGGTGGTGTCGCACTCGCCACCGCCTCCGCCTCCATCATCTCCGCTCCCACCAGGACCGCCAGTTCCAGAGAAAGAGCTCCCAGAACCGATCCCCGACCCGGCAGAGATGCTCCAGGACGCCAGCACGCTTGATCAGGAGAAGGGAAGCGCTGGTGTCCCGAGCCCGACCGTGACCAGCAGCGACGAGGTCACGGACAGCAACCAGTCCGACAGCGTGTTTAAGGACGACGAAGGAAGCGCGTCCTTCGACTGGAGTGCGGAGGCGCTCCGCAGCGCCTGCAGCGGCGCTCCGGCAGGAGCGCACCGGCTCAGCCGGGATTACGACCGCACCATCAACGCCATCGCCGCCAAGCTCGGGGCCGCCACAAACGCCACGTCTCCCGCCTTTTATTCAGGCGCCAAGCTAAAGGGCGAGTCGGCGTCTGAAAGCGTCGCCCGTGACGACGTAGAGAAGCTCCGAACGGTGGAGAGTTTGACTCCAGCTGCTGACGGTGCGGATCCTCCGTCCCCGACGCGCTTTCCCCTTCACACCTGCTCTCCGGGCTTCATGGGTCGTCTGTCCGCCTCCACGCTTCGGGGGAAAATCCAGCAGCTGCCCCAGTATTTGTCGAAATCCCAGGAGAGCCTGAACCAGCCAGGCGGAGCTCCGGGTCCCGTCGGACAGCCGCGTGCAGCTGGGAGCGTGGGGATCACCGTCACAGGCGTGGACGATGTCACGCAAAGCGTGGACCTGGAAGTGGACCCCGGTGCAGAGTCGGAGGACTCGGGCGACTCGGACACCACCGTCACCGGTTCGGAGGTGGACGGCGAGTTCTTCACGGACGCCGCCTCAGCGAATTCTCTGCCGCCCGTCCAAACGGAGCCAAAAGCCCGGAACCTGCATCCGGCCACTGGAGCTCCCAGCAGCAGCCCAGGACCGGTGACGCGGCCTCCAGCCTCCATCGTCAACAGCTTCCACAGAGACACTTCAGCAGCAACGCTGGACACGCCCGGTCCAGCCAAGACCTTCCCGTCCCCCGCCGTCGTGGTGACGACGCAGAACGTCAACGGGCCGAGGCTTCCCTTCGCTCAGCGCCCGGCGGTGAGCAGGACCAGCAGCGACAGGCCCCTGATCGGCCTCTGCAGCCTGACGGGGCAGAAAGCAGCTCCGCCCAAGCTGCCGTCTCCGGACTGCAGGGTGTTTACCGTCTGCGAGCCTCCGTCCCAGAGCCCCGCCCAGCTGGGGCCCTCTCCGCCGTTGAAGCCCGAGCCAGGCTGCAACTCTTTGCTGGCCTCCGGGTGTGAGTCCCTGGTGGAGCGGGTGCAGCTGCCTCTGGACGCCTGCGGCTGCCCGCCCGTTTACTCCAACTGCTTCGGCAGCACCGACGGCTTCGACGAGGAGCTCACGGTCTTTGAGTTCTCCTGCCGCTCGCACAGCAGCAGCAGCGCCACCCAGACCCGCGGCGGAGGTCCTTCACCCGCGCTGCCACCCGTCCCCTCCTTCATTTCCACCTCGTCCCTGATCCCTCCCTTCTTCCCCCACTCCAGCCTGTTTCCCTCCTCCGCCTCGGAGCTCAGCCCTCTCCTGTCTCCGCTGCCGGACACGTCCGCCCCGCCGCACAAGGACGCCATCAGCCGGCTCGGTCAGCAGCGCTACCCAGAACCCCCTGCGGGCTTCCAAGCGCTGCGCCTGGACGTGGACAAGCTGCTCTCCATCCTGGAAAACAGCAGCACGGAGCGATGGGGGGCGGGTCGCCACCCGAGGGAGACCTGCCCGGCCCATTTCACCGAGAACAAACGGGTTCTCCAGGTGGAGGCCAGACGCCTGATGTCAGGCTGCCAGAAGGTGGTGGGGGAGGAGCAGAGCCCCGGGGACATGCTGCGCCCGCTGGCGGAGAGCTTCCGCACCCTGGTGGAGCTGGCAGGCGCCTGCCTCTGCTTCTCCGGCTGCGACAGATGCGACCGCAGGAACGCCGAGGCGGTGGCGGGCCTGGCGGACGTGGCCCGCTCCTTCCGGGACTTCTGCCTGGCTGCGGAGCGCGTCAGCAGCAGGCGCAGCTGCCAGGACCTGAGCCGCAAGCTGCTGGCCAAGCAGCGCACCGCGCTCACCGCCTCCGTCTTCTGCCTCACCCAGCTGTTTCGCACTCTCACCGCCCTGTGAGCGGGCTCTGCAGCCTCGGGGAGGAACTGCAGCGCACGTGCACGTGCAGTTACGCGCACGTGGGAGCCTGACCCCTGGCGGTCCGAGACAGGAAGCAGTTACCTCAGAAACACACAAGTGTCACAGGCGTCTGTGTCACAACGAGCTCGTCGTTGCGGAGCCGGTTTGGGGACGTCGGGGTGCACGTGTGGTGCACGTGTGGTGCACGTGCACCGCCCTGACTGCAGAACGGTGCAAGCTGCACACGCCGAAGCCGCTCGCTTCCCAGGAACTGCTGCACTTGAATGTATTCTATGTTCTTTGTAAGTTATTTATGTGGGAAGGAAAGTAAGTCAGGAATGTAAAGACGAGGAGACGACGTGTTTAGAAATGTTTACATTCGCAGCTTTAGGAGGAGGAGGTGGAGGAGGTGGAGGAGGTGGAGGAGGTGTTTGGGGTGCGGCGTTAGGCTGTCCCCACGGAGGATCAGTCCGATCCTGCTCAGGCACCTGGAAGACGGCAGGTGGAGGAGGCAGGTGTGGCGTTACGTCTCTGAATGTTACTGTTTACAAAACCAAAACCCAGGCTGGGCGATGTCACCGAATGATTGATTAAATTACTCAAGCTTGAAGGTGTGGATGATGTTTTATATTCTCAGTGGTGGAATGCCGACCTTTGTGATGCGTTATGCAACCGTATCAAAGCGCTGCGACTGCGTCCTGCGCTGGTTCAGTCCAGAGGTTCAGTTCCGGTCCCTCTCTTCACCCACGGTGGTGGTGCACGGTGACGTGGCTGTCGGACGCCCGTGTCTTTCAGAGAGCTCATTATTTTCTACATTTACTGTGAAAGAGTTTATTTAAAGGGGATTTCCCTTCAGCTGGAGCTCATCAGTCTCTTATCTGTTGGGGTGAAAATGGCTGAATTTTAATTTTCCATCAGTGTGCTAAATCATCATTCTCTCCCTCCGTCCCTCTCTGTCTGTTCTGGGACACTCAGAAGGACTCCATGTCTCCGACACTAAGTGCATTTTTATGACAGATGTCCCACTTTGACAACAGCTGGGCTAAATGAGTCAATATGAGCACAGATAATGTGAAGGATGTGGCCGTCGGCGTCGTGCTCCTCTGGCGGAGGCCTCACAGAACATCTGTCCAGCTGGCAGCCTTTGAACCCACAACATGGTCACTGAAACCTGAACGACACTAATTTATGCAAACGTGTTACTGTGGATCAGCTGTCATCCTTCAGCATTTTCCTCTGGAATGTTTGAAAACATGAACTGAGCTGCACTGGACCTGCATGTTCCTGTCAGAAATCATTTCACCACTGCAATACTTGGAACGCGTTCCTGACGGTGTGTTTTTGGGTGCATTTATAATTGCAGATTGCAGAACTTGTCTTGTTTTTTGGTCGCAGACCAGTGAAATGTTCCTTCATTCCAAAGAGCTGCAGTACTTGCACGGGTCTCCATTAAGGAAATTGGCCCGAACAAATCATGAAAACCTGCTCACAAAGCATGCTGTTCTGGTCCAATCAGGGATTGTGCTTCTTCCCGGAAAGGAGGAAAAATGAAGACTGATGCTTTGTAAAGCTCAACGTCCACCATTAAAAGAGATCAAAGATATCTGGGTGATTTATTTTATTACCGTTCTGAAATCCACACTTCATTTTCAGCAAAGCAAATCAGTTATATACAGTTTGTGTCACTCCAGTAGGACTTTACCAACACAGCAAGTGTAAGTTATACATTAAAAAAACAAACAAACAAAATGTTAATCCCCGTTTATTTTAAGTAATTTATTAACGTTAATGTGTTGATTGAAATAGTTCAGGGTCAGATGAGAATGTCCAAGTCTCAAAGTCTGCAGTGACATTAAAGTTAAGGGGACCCAGACGGCGTGGAGACGCCATGGCATCGTGAGACGATGAGGGGGGATAACGACACATAAAATAACAGCACATAAAATAACGACACATAAAATAACAGCACAGATGCTGGTAAATCCTACATTCAGCTATCTTCACTTCCTGTTTCGACCTCGTTTCCGTCCATCACCAGCGTGGAGATCATTGCTGGTTTCCAGACTCGGTACCGGTGGGAGGATTTTCCTTCCGTCCAGGCAGAGCAGAGCCAGCAGAGCTGTTTGACTTCATTAAAATCACTAAACTGACACACTGTAACCCTGTCTGCTACAATGACACCTTTTAACTAGACTAACACAAACTAACGACCAGGTCCTCTGACCTGTGGACTACTTCTGTTCCACCCTTTTGTAACCATAGCGATGATCACGCCATCAAAACCTAAGGTGTTACATGAACTCAGGAGTCCTGAGGCTTCACTTTAGCTGCAGCACCTTTGACCTCCAGCCTCATCTGGCGCTCGGTCGGGCTGGATGGGGCCCGAGTGGCTGGAGCGCTGCCGGACCTCCACACACGCGTCCCTCACACACTCCCGCGGGGGTCCAGGCTGTGTGTGGAGGGTCGCCTGCAGCCGCTGAGGTCGCCAGGTGCCACGGTACCGGTCTGTGGGGGTGGGGGCAGCCCCCAGTGTGCTCCGGCGTTGTGCACGTGTGAGGCTGCGGCCTCAGCGGTGACCTCTGACCCCCATGATGCTCCTCACGGACGTCAGGGGCTTTCGTAAGCAGATGTTCTGGTCCGCAGGTTAATTTATCCCGGAGCTCGTTAATCGTCCTCGGCTCCTGTTAATGTGTAACAGGCGCCCCTGCCATTGCCCCCCCCCCCCCGTCTCCTGTCATTCCGTTTATGCTAATTCTGATTCAGGACTGTTGAAGGTTAACCTGAGTGTGAAAGGGCCACGTTCACATGACGCAGCTGATGTGTGACTTGCTTAGTGAAGCGGTTGAAGATTGAAGCGAGCACGCCGCTCCAGACGAAACTGGTTCCCACCTGAAGGAAATCTGATTCAAACAAAGCGACGCCATGTTTTCAGAGTGTGTGTGCGTATGCGTGTGTGTGTGACTCAGTGCTATGTTTAGTGTATAATCAGATGAGGGTGAATCGTCTCATTCCATCGCCAAGGTAACCAGGTTAGCTCAGGGAGCTCTGATTTAGCTGGATGAAAGTTGGCGTCTTAATTTAGAGCAGAACTCTTAAATCCAGATGTTTGTTGTTCTTTTTCCAGCTGTGTGATTTGTTAGAAGCAACCCAGCAGTGTGAAAACACACACGTCTCTCCATTTCTTTGTGTGTGGTTGAATTATCCGACCTGAAGCCTGCAGGAGGTCATGTGATCTACGCAGATCACATGACCAGATGATGGCCCCGTGTTTACCTCAGAAGGGGCCGCTTACACGCCAGATTTGTCCCCTTTTCACAAGAGTTTTAACACTTTAATTAGAAAAATAGCTTTAAAATGTTTACATTTTATTTAGCAGCTCTGTAATTTTCATTTATATATATTAAAAAAAACTTAGCAGGCTGTTATGGTCAATTAAGGGACAATTTAAGGGTTTGGCTGCAGGTGAGCGTGGGTTCCTGGGGGCTCCCCCTGCTGGTGGGCTGCAGTAAAACCCGACCACCTCCCCCCCAGGCTAGCGTGTCCCAGTGTTCTTCCTGTTAGCCAGTTAGCTTGAAGCTGGACTGCTTCAGTCGGCCTCACACCCGTCCAGGACTGAGCAGCGTCATCTTAACATTAACCCACGAGGGGGGGGGGGGCGGCTCTGGGAACACGTGGGTGGGCGGGTCCCTCCTCTGGCCCCGCCCACCACCTTCAGAAGCGCTGTCATAACATCAGGACTGTCAGAGCGGGACTCGGGACCGGGAGCAGCGTCATGGACTCGTCCTGCAAACCACAGGAGAGGTACGCAGAAGGAGGGATGGAGAAGGGCACCGACGGAGGGATGGAGAACGGAAAAGCCCTGGAGCCCCCCAGCGGGCAGGAGGCCCCCGCGGGCGGCTGCTGCCGCTGGAGCAGGATCCTCCCCCCTGTGTACCGCACCGAGCTGAGGGAGCTGTCCAAGCTGGCCTTCCCGGTGGTGAGCAGATGTTTGCGCCTCTCCAGATGTTTGCGCCTCTCCAGATGTTTGCGCGTCTGCCTGAGCTGCAGCTGAACCAGTCGTGCGCCCGCAGGTGATCTCCCAGACCATGACCTTCATGATCAGCTTCGTCAGCACCATCTTCTGCGGCCACCTGGGGAAGACGGAGCTGGCGGGCGTGTCCTTGTCCATTGCGGTGAGGCTCTCCCCCCCCACCCCCACCCCCACCCCGGCCCGGCGGTTCCCCCGGGCCTGATCAGAACTCTTGTGCTCCGCAGGTGGTCAACGTGACGGGCGTCTCCATCGGTACCGGCTTGTCGTTGACGTGCGATACCCTCATATCCCAGGTAGGCTGGCCGGCCCTGGCGTGTTGACCCGGGGGCCGGGGGCCGGGGGCGGGGGGCCGCCCGCTGGGCCCCCGGGTCCCCCCGGCTCCTCCAAACACTCCAACAATGGGCCTTTGTCTGCTCCCCTCAGGGGCCCTTTTTAAATATTTTGCTTAAAGCTGAGCTCAAGTATCAGCGCTCGACCTTCCTTTGACCTCTAATTAGCCCAGAGCAGAGGAGGAATTTCTCTCCACAAGACGCGAGTGCGATTCCCAGAAGGAGTTGCTCTGTTTACTCTTTGAAGAAATAAACTATATATATAATGTTTGCATCATTTTGGCAGCTGACTCAGGACCCTGCTTTGATGAGTGTCAACCACATCCTCTCCTCCTCTCCTCTCCTCCTCTCCTCCTCTCCTCCTGTCCTCCTCTCCTCCTGTCCTCCTCTCCTCCTCTCCTCCTGTCCTCCTGCCTGTCCTCTGTCCTCCTCTCCTCTCCTCCTCTCCT
>BJFM01005627.1:0-28298 GCA_016586285.1 Arothron firmamentum
CAGATCCACCACAAAAGTCCAAAAAACAACGTTTGTATCCAATTTACTGCGTTCAGTTCGCTTTTACCGCCGACGCACTTGCTGTCGCGAAGTGATGACGATCCCCTTCCTCTTCCGGTCATGTCCGGCCAACCTGGTAAGGAGTCTCTCAAGGTCTGCAGCTTATGTAGCTGCGTGGATTAGCCGATGAGGTGCAGGTGAGGCTGATTAGCAGATGAGGTGCAGGTGAGGTTGATCAGGCATGCAGCACAGGTGAGGCAGGGAGGGGAGGGCAAGAGCCGGAGCAGACCAGCAGCCATGACATATCTTTATTTTATGTGCTGGGCCAGGATCTGAACAAAGATCTGTTCCGGACAAGTAGCAAACCGGGACTGTGAATAAAGCACAATATTTTTAACAGGTCTGTACCAAATCATATCCAATGTCTGGCCCCAGTCCATTTATAAATGAAATTTTGGACCTTATACAGACATTGTTATACACTGACAATATTTTGGAGTGTGATTTTGTTTTAGTTCCAGACCTCCGCAGGCTAAAGCTCTGATGGTGGTAAAAGATGGCTAGAAAAGAGCTTAAGACAGTGGTTCCCAACCTTTTTTGTCTTGTGTACCCCCGGAGCCTTTTTGTCTTATAATGAGTGCCCCCTACTGATATGTATTGTTGATCCTTTTAAAGTAGAATGTAACAACACTAGTTATTCAATGAAAATATTTTTATTTTATGTCCTTAAATTGAACATTAAATCTTAGGCATTTTCAAATTTTGTTGAACTCAAAGATGAAAAATAAATTATAGCCTTGAAAGATGCCTCCAGTGCTTTGCCTAACACACTCGTGGCTTTCATCATCACGGTTTAGCCGCTGTTTACATTTTGGCTAGGCTGTGCCATAGGTTATTGTCTCCCCGGGAAACTAGCTGTCGAGCACACGTACCATTTTATTACTTATTTCATTTCTTCTAATTTCGTCTTCTAATTTTCTGCTCTGTATGCTGCCGGGACACTGAAATTTCCACATTGTGGACACACATTCTATTCTATTGACAGGCTTATCTCAATACTACCAAATTGGAAATAAATTATTAACTGTTTCCACGTACCCCCTGCAATGTGTTTGTGTACCCCTAGGGGTACGCGTACCCCTAGTCGGGAATCACTGGCTTAAGAGATAATTTTTATTTTCAGTATAGACAATAAAAATCTTAGATAACTGACACTTGTTTTGAAAATTTTCTTGTTTTATTTAAACTGTCTGTAGTCATGTACAAAAAAATTAACACAAAAGCAAAGATTCAATAACAGAAATAAGACTATAATTCAATCATACAACAAATTGGTCACCCAGGTCACTCCTTGTTTGATCTGTTGCCTTCAGGCAGATGTTACCGGTTAATCAAGTCTAGAACAAATAGACTAATAAAAAGTTTTTATCCAACAGCAATAACCAAACACTAATGCCATAAAAAAAAAAAATCTCTAACACAGTGATGGGAGCATGCTAAAATAATGACATATTGAATGGCTGGTGTGTTTTAATCCATTATTGCAGTGTTTTAATTATTATTGTAGTTGTTAGCATAATGATGATGCACTGACTGTCTGACACTTTTTTAAATTTCGTTGTATATGTTACATGTTGCAATGACAATAAACAATTATTCTATTCTATTCTAAATTGGTGGCTTTTCTGTCATTAAGATACACATAAGAACAAATGTTTAACAACTGAATGGTGTCTTGGAGCAGATGAAACGCTGAGCAGCAGTACACTGGGTGTTACGCCAACCATCTGAAAATAATGAAGAGAAAACAACATGAAAAAAATTCATGTTACGTCATACGCCATGTCCTCTCCTAAAGTTATGTAGAACATTTGCACTTACAAGTAGTCAATAAGTACATGCAGGGGTAGCTGGTGGCGGATGACTGCGAATACCAGTTGGTGTAATAGAAACCTTCATTGTTGATCCACAGCCAACGGCCCTGACACACAAATAAACATCCTGTTTAGATCCATCTGATGGACATCCAGACAACTGTCTGAACAACCTGCTTTAGTCAGACAGTTTTCCTGACCACATATTCATCAGTTGGTACCTGCAAGTGAAAACCTCCCAACCATGCAACGGACTGGCCGGCTGTCTTTGTCAACTGTTGCAGGAAGCTGTACTCTCTGGGGCTGCTGACTGAGGCCAAGTTAGCACCCAAACTGTTGCAATGATCCTATTGGACAAGAGCACAGGTTGAAAGCGAACAGAACCGCTCTGTCTGCATCCCCATGAAATTTCTCATCCTTTACAAATGATGGCACCAGTCTGTCTCAGCCACCAACACAGTGCAGAGAACAAGTAGAGCAGTATTACAATTGTACCTTAGCGCTGTACCAGTTCCTGGGGGAATTGACAAAGATGTAGCATCGATTGCCATATGAGAACCATCCTTCTGGACAGAAGCTGAGACGTTCTAGGGACAAAAAGCAAAGTTGATTTTGAGGGATTGTTTGTTCGTCATCTGCTAAGATCACATCTACATTGTTCCTCCCAGCAACAAGGAAACAGAGGACCACAGAAGTCAACCAGGTACTTTTATTTTCAGATTACCATTCCTGGGAGCTGGATCAGACCCTTCATCTTCATCTTCTGCTGGCATCTTCTCATTCTCAGAACCATCAGGAACTCCATTTTTATCTTCACTCGGCTTCTTCTCAGCGGGTGCAGCAGCCAGCTGTTCCTCCAGTGCTGCAGCTGATTGTTGGTTCAATTCTGCTGGCATCTCTGTGAATATTTTAGAGTTGTGTCAGACGTCAGATCCACAACTGAATGTCTGATTGGGAAAACACAAATAGCTACAACTCCCACCTGGAGACTTCTCTTCAACCTCAGCTGGAGCTGCATACACAAACAATACTGTCAATCATCCTGTGTGTGTGTGTGTGTGTGTGTGTGTGTATGTGTGTGTGTGTGTGTGTGTGTGTGTGTGTGTGTGTGTGTGTGTGTGTGTGTGTGTGTGTGTGTGTGTGTGTGTGTCAGACCTGCCACGGCAACACACAGAAGGACAGAGAGGACCAGGACAGTCTTCATGGCGATGATGAGCAGGTTGTTCTCTGCAAAGAGGAAAATGTAATTTTTGGAGAGCTGAGAGAAACCCAATCCTCTGTCTGAAAACAGGTCGATGCGGTCGGTGAGTTAGTATTGGTCAGATACCAGCTAAGGGATTGTGGCTGCTATTTATATTTGGACGGAGTCATGAGCACATGGGTTTGTACGTGTTAGAACATGCTGTTGTTCATCATAGATACACGCTTCCTTATTGGTCAAAGACCCACACCATGAATTGGCTCTTTGATTGTTTATCTAATCTGGGTCTCTGTTTTCTCCCTTGTGTTGCTCAAGAACCTGATGAGTGTATGATGGAGATGGAGACTTTGCACAGACATAAATATCACGTTTATCAAAGTAGAACCAAATACTCGTGTGGTCAAATACATGAGAAATGTGTTTCCTCTGATGTTAAAACAGAGAATAAAAAAAAGTGAAAATCTTTCCTTTAGCTCAGATTCACACTCTCATGCTCTGTATCTATGGCGACTGGAATATGAGGTTAACTGACAACATTGAGGTCCAGTTAACTTTTCAGAAAAACAAAACAAGTGTGATTACATCAAGCAATTCAACTGTTTCCAGTTGAGAATTTATATCTAAAATATGAGAGCAGCATTTTTAAAAGAAATATTTTTTGAATATTTTTTGACACATCTATCATTAAAAAATAAAAGCACACCATTATCCAAGAGTGAACCTGTCATATTTGAGCATATTTTTAAAATGAACCCGACAAAGAACAATCAAGCCTCTAGAGTTTAACTGCACCTTAATAAACAAAGCTTGTATGAATGGTTCTTAATATTCCACCACATACATGATGTGGCAGAAATGGTGTTGTAGGCGTAATTTTCGTGCAATTTTTGTCCTCTGTCTTTCTTTTACAATTTTGTAATCATTACTCAAAGATTTATTTTTTCAACTTTGTCACAAATTTGCTTTTGCTGTTTGTATTTTTTCATTTTCACATTTACGTTTTGAGGAACTTTAATTTTTTTTCTGGGCACTTAAATTCTTTTTTTTAGATCTGTTATTGATCTAGTATTGAGGTCGCACATTTGCTCTAGGGTCAGAGTTTATATTAATGGTATATTTTTTTGTTATTCATGGGGTATTAATTTATTATTTTAGTGCTGGTCTGTCTGTACTCATTTCTCCGTGTTGTTGTGCAGACAGAATGAAGTTCACTTTCTTGAGTCCTGTTAAATACGTTATCATGAAGTATATCCGGTTGTAAATCTTCAAGCAGAGCGAGTTGTGGTTTGTGAACCATGTGCAAAGATAAGCTATTTTTCATCAATAATGTGACCCATAAAAACTATTTCGTCACGGACACATTCATATGAGGATACACAGCTGAGGCTTTTACACATGTGCACAAACACATGTCAATGCATGTGTGCACCTTGATTTGATGACAGCAGGGGAGCTCTAAGAAAATATGGAAATTGTTTTCAGTCTTTGATTCATCAAATCAGTCTGTTTAAACAACATTTTCTTGCTTGGCCAGTTTAGTCAGCGCTGAAATTTTTCTTTTGACAGGACCAGCTCAGGTTCCTTTCTCATCACGTTGGATTCTTCCAGAGTTGCTGTTGCAATTGTCGCCAGTGAATACAATACATTTTTCAGACAAATGTTTTTATTATTGTCAGGTCGAGAGCTATCTTTGCCAGTATGAAGCTCAGATCAACACCTTATCTTTGCTGGTCGAGCGGGCTACGGTCGCTCTAGAGAGAGCTCAAGCGGCATTCACCACACAGGAGGACCAGAATGCGGCTGGGGTAAGCTCCTCTGTCTGGACACTATGAGTATCTGGTAAGGCCGTTTGGCCTTACGAATGCTCCAGCCGTCTTTCAGGCCATGGTAAACAATGTGTTAAGGAACATGCTGAACCACGTTGTTTTTGTCTACATTGATGACAATCTGATCTTCTCAAAATCCCCGGAAGAACATAGCAGCATTTTCCTGCAGTGCTACAGCGACTTCTGGAACACTCTACTATTCGTCAAGGCAGAAAAGTATGAGTTCCACTCAACCTCTGTTTCATTCCTAGGACATGTGATCTCACCAGGGAATATCCAGATGGACCCTGCCAAGGTCGTGGCAGTACGTGATTGGCTGGCCCCGGACTCCCGGAAACAGCTGCAGCGATTCTTGGGCTTCGCCAATTTCTACCGCCGCTTTGTCAGGAACTACAGTACCGTGGCAGCCCCTCTCACCGCCCTTACCATTGCCAAGAGGCCATTCTTGTGGTCACCAGAGGCCGACTCTGCCTTCCGGAGGCTTAAGGAATCCCGGACCCTGCTCTCCAGTTTGTGGTTGAGGTGGATGCGTCGGATGTCGGAGTGGGGGCGGTCCTGTTGCAGTGAGCTGCCTCTGATCAGAAGCTTCATTCCTGTGCCTTCTTCTCACGCCGGCTTTCGCCAGCTGAAAGGAACTATGACATTGGGAACTGGGAGCTGCTCGCGGTGAAGCTGGCATTGGAAGAGTGGCGCCACTGGCTTGAGGGAACCAAGCTCCCCTTTTTGGTCTGGACGGACCACAAGAACTTGGAGTATATTAGCTCAGCTAAGAGGCTGAACTCATGTCAGGCCCGGTTGGCCTTGTTTTGCACCCGATTCAATTTGTCCCTGTCTTATCGCCCCGGGTCTAGAAATATCAAACCTGATGCCCTCTCCAGGCAGTTTGCGGTAGATGGGAACCAGACTGAGGACCCAGAGACTATCCTTCCTTCACACTGCGTAGTAGCCTCCCTTACTTGGGATGTGGAGGAGAAGGTTTATGCCGCCACAGTCTCTCAGTCTGGAACTAGTGCTTGCCTGGACAATCTGCTATAGGTGCCTGAGGGACTGAGAGCTGAGGTATTGGAGTGGGGCCACTCTTCGCGTCTCGCCTGCCACCTGGGGGTCCAACAGACCTGTGCTCTGCTTCGACGGAGATCCTGGTGGCCCTCAGTGCCCACGGTTTCATCCAGGCCTGTATCCCCTGCAACTAACACAAGCACTCTCGCCAAGCTCCGGCAGTTATCCTCCAGCCCTTGCCTGTCCCCAGCCGCCCAAGGTCTCACATCTCTGTGGACTTCGTTACTGGTCTGCCCACCTCTGGGGGAAATACCGTCATACTTACCATTGTAGACAGGTTCAGTAAAATGGCTCATTTCATTCCCCTTCCGAAGCTGCCTTCTGCCAAGGAAACAGCTCAGTTGCTTGTGCAGCATGCATGGACTCCCCCTGGATGTAGTCTCGGATAGGGGGCCCCAGTTTTCCTCTGTTTTCTGGGCTGAATTCTGTGGATTGTTGGGGGCTACCCCCAGTCTGTCTTCGGGCTTCCACCCACAGTCCAATTAGCAAAGGGAGAGGAAGAACCAGGACCTTGAGGTCTCCCTCCTGTGCTTGACCTCCCAGGATCCTGCCCATGGTCCTCTCTCCTGCCCTGGGTGGAGTATGCCCACAACACTCTACCCAGTTCTGCGACGGGGTTATCCCCATTTCAGTGTGTCTACGGTTACCAACCTCCTATCTTCCCTTCCCTGAACTCTGACATCTCCTGTCCCTCTGCTTTAGCCTACATCCGCTGGTGTAGACGGATATGGGCCCGGGCCCGAGCGAACCTCCTGCATTCCGTGGGTCGCTTTACCACCCACGCCAATCGACGTCGGACCCCCCCGCCAGTTTACAAGGTCGGCCAGAATGTGTGGTTCTCCACCCAGGACCTGCCTCTTTGGACGGAGTCCAGGAAGTTGGTGCCAAGGTTCGTGGGCCCGTTCCCTATTCAGAGGATCATCAGTTCTACTGCTGTCAAGCTCCAGCTTCTGAGGTCCATGCAGGTCCACCCTACCTTCCACGTGTCCAAGGTGAAGCCAGTCTATGAGAGCCCCCTGGCCCCAACTCTTCCGCCTCCGCCTCCACCGCAGCTCATCAATGGTGGTCCTGTGTACGCTGTGCAGCGTCTGATCCGCTCCCATCGCCGTGGAAGGGGGCTTCAGTACCTTGTGGACTGGGAGGGGTACGGCCCGGAGGAGAGGTCTTGGGTTCCGACGCGGCACATTCTGGACCCTCAAATGTTTCGGGAAATCCATCTCTAACACTTCGATCTACCTTCGCAGAGCACCAGGAGACCAGCCCGTCACAACAGTCGATCAGAGGAGCAAGCCGGGGAGCCTGGGAAGGGGGACGTGTCGGTTGAAGGTCCTGAGGTCATCGCTGCAGGCACGCAACCACCGGGCTCACCGGAGTTCTAGCCCCCGGCTCTAGCCTTGGTCGAGACTTCTCTTGTGGGACGTCATTTCTTATTCAGTCTGTCTGCCTGTTTTTGACCCAGCCTGTTACTGACCTGATTCTGCTCTGATGCCCTGGTAAACCTGATTGCTGTGATCTGACGATGAGACTGCCTGATTCCCTGCATGCCTGCTTGGTCGAGAAATTAAATCCTGTACCTTCTAAAACGTGTCGCTCTTGGATCCTTACTACCAGCCCTGACAGATAACAGTTTGTTCAACATCCTCCTCTCCACCACTGCTTCCATGGTGTCCAGTTTACAGTAACTTTCCACTTCAGAAAGTGGGATTTCAAAACTCAGAGTATGAACCTGAACTCAGGCTTGCAAAACTGTCAGAGTCTGGCAAACTTTCTGAACATGTGCCAAGAGTTGGTTTAAAGAACTATGACTCAAAGTTACACTCATGCACGGAGATCTAAAAAGCCTTATCAATGGAATGCAGATAACGTGATTCACCATCGCAACAAGTGAACAAAGACACCAGACAGGAGGCCTTCCAATCTGGGCACCATCTCCTGGGTCATGCTCAGGATGAAGGGGTGGCACAGGATAGTCGACAATGAAGAACAAAACAGTTTATGTGCTTGTATTTTAGAATGAATTTTGTCTTGAGGTAGAAACCAAAGTTTGTCTCTTAGCTGTCTTTTGTATATTAGAAACGTCTCCGCATTCTATTACCTGAGAACCTCTCAAACCGTTCTCTTTTTCCCCTTCCTACCCCCTACAGTCTTGTGGTCCCCCTTCCTCCTCTGTTTTCCATCCTTGATTAACTTCTTGATCAAGGAACCACATTCATGCCCCTTGATCCTGGGGTCTATGCCCAAATGGCACTGACCCCCTCCTTAGCCCCTACTGTCTCTGTATTTTCCTGGTTCCTGTGTGATACACTGATGTGATCACTGCCTTTTGTTTCCCTTGTATAACTGTCCCCTGATTTCACTACTCTGGGTCAGCTCACGACTCAGACCAGGTCTGTGTCTGTCAGTTCAACAATGTGCCAGCATACTTTAAATTAAAACGCACACCACCACAGCAAACCTCAACCTAGACTGAATGATTTCTTCGACAACAGCTGGCTGGCACAGGTCCTCAGTACCTTAGCGCTGATAACATTGGGGCCTGCAGCTTTGCCTTGGTGAAGTCTCTACAGCTGTCTCCTCACCTGGCAAACAGTCACAGTCAGTGGGGGGAACGTGCATATTGAAGGTGGGGGGGAGTGGATCCAGTGAGCTCACAGGGGAGGGGGGAGAGGAGGAGGGTGGCTAGGTGTTTGAAGGTCTGAGTGTGTGGGGGAGGGCGGCACAGCTGAGGGCTGTGAACTAAATCTATTGAAGGAACAATTAAGCTCATTTTCTCTGTCCAGGCTGCTTACTGGCTGTCTGCCTCTTACATTGAAGCCAGTGATTTTCCAAATCCCAGTCCACACATCTTTTGTGTTGTTCTGCTGGAGTTTGGCCTCCAGCCTTCTCCTATAGGAGTCCTTGGCCATCCTCAGCTCTGCCTTCAGGTCACGTTGTATCCTCATTTCCTCCTTGTCCTCCAACCATAAGGCAACATGGAAGGTGGAGGAAGGTGCTCCAAGCACACCCTACCCTGCCATATTTTTAATAATGATCACTATAACATAAATTACATCAGTGTTATGTGATGGCTGAACAAGTTTTTAATCACTTCCAAACAAGAAGAAAACTGGCATCTACAAACCAGACAAATTATACCACTACTCACATTCCTGGACTTTTTTTTCCATCAGTACAAATGTTGTCTTCCTGTTTAGGTGGATGCGATCAAATAGACCCTGGATGGCAGCAGTCAACTTAGATGAACCCTAAGCAGCCTGTATAACCTCCTCAAATTTCTCAAATACACCATTTGGGGCATCTTTGCATCTATGTAATAGACACCTCACATTTATAAATCAATTTATACAGCTATTACATAAGTAAGCTTTCAATAGCCTCTCCAAACCAGAAACTATGGGGTGACAGCACGGTGCGGTCTCTACTCAAAGCTCAGAATGCAGCCTACAGGTCAGTTGATAGGATGGCCTACAGCTTGCTTCCGTTCCAGTGTGCCTACATGCATCATTGTGCCTGTGCCGAAAAAATCTGCTGTCACCTGCTCCAATGATTACTGCCCTGTTGCCGTGACACCGGTAATAATGAAGTGCTTTGAGAAGATTGACTTAAGGCATATTAAAGAGACCATCCCAACAACCCCGGGCAGACATCAGTTTGCCTACCGGGAGAACCGATGTTCGCGGGATTTTTCAGGCTTAGCTTGATGGAAGAACTCAGAAGGCACCTGCCTGCATGTTCATGTCAAAAGGTGATGCAGGGTTGTCTTTTCTCAAAAATGTCACCCAGAATTTATTGGAGAAAAAGACATCCAAATGGAATCAGAAGAGTTAAAAGTACAAGGAAAAATGTAGTGGCGAATCTGAATTCAAAAGGTCAGTCCACTTGAGCAGAGTTTGCCGTCGCTTCGCCTTCGGTCTTCAGAGGAGCCCCCAAAATGCTCAGCCGAGAAAACGGCTCCTCTCCGACCTTGGGATGGCGCACTCTGCTCTCTCCAGCCGCCGACAGCCTGCTTTTTGTACTTCCGAGAGACTCACTGCAGAGCAAAGCTCACAGTCCAGTTTGCTCTATACTGTCCCGAAACAAACAGAGCCTGTTGTCCCATCCCTCAAGGACATGGAGCACTGAGGGTCCGGATAACGTAAGACTCAACAGGTCAAGCTGACCTGTACAGAAAACAGAGGCCTAACAGATCTGTACACCATGCATTGTTGTTCAAACTTTGTGTGGACCGTCAGCTGTTTCAGGTGTTGTTTAATGTATATAATGGACACATTATTGTTGAGATCTCAGCAGAAGTTGTTATTGTGCATAATGACTCAGCAAGCTGTCAGCTGTTTTCGACAGTGACCTAATATGAAGTTTTTATGCTAAAGCAAAACAAAAGCACATGCTTACGCAGCTATGGTGATTACATTCAGTTACATGAGATAAATACATGAGGAGTCATGGCTAAATCATTACGCATGGCCTAAATTATTAGTTAATTAAGTCATAGGCTTCAACAATTCAGGGTTTCAATCATAACATCAAATTTTTATCTCTACACCGATCAGCAGAGGACGCAGTCTCACTAGCACTGCACACGGCCCTGACTCACCTGGAGCATCCCAACACCTACGTCAGGATGCTATTTGTGGACTTGAGTCCAGCCTTCAATACTGTGATCCCGGACAAGCTGACACCGAAACTTCACAACCTTGGTCTGGCTGCACCTCTGTGCCTCTGGATCAGAAACTTTCTCACCCACAGGCCTCAAGTGGCGAGAATTGGGGATCGCACATCGTCCACACTGATACTGAACACAGACACACCACAGGGGTGCATGCTCAGTCCGGCCCTCTTCATCCTGCTCACCCATGACTGCTCTGCCAGCTACCCCACAAAAAATGGTGGTGAAGTTTGCAGCTGACACCACCATAGTGGGTCTCATATTGGACAATGACGAGACCCACTACAGAGAGGAGATCCAGCACCTGATAGGATGGTGCTCAGACAACAACCTTGTCCTGAACACCAGCAAGACCAAGGAGGTCATTGTGGACTTCAGGAGATCCAGAAGGATGGAACACACCCCTCTTCACATTCACGGGAAGGAGGTAGAGAGGGTGGACAACATCAAATTCCTGTTCATCCACAAGACTTCTGACCTCACTTGGTCCACACACACAACTTACCTGGTGAAGAAGGCCCAACAAAGGCTCTTCTTCCTCAGAAAGCTGAGGCAACCATAGAAAGTATACCCTCTGTCTGAGTGCGATAAAGTGGTATGGAAGCTGCACTGCACAAGACAGGAAGAACTTTGCCCGGGTAGTGAAAACCTCACAGGGGATTGTGTGGAGTCCTCTCCCACACCTGGACTCAATATACAACAGACAAGGGCTTATCTTATAGCTGAAGACCCCTCCAACTCAGGACACAAATTGTTTGTGCCTCTTCCCTCTGGAAGGAGGTACAGAAACATCAGCACTCACACAAACAAAGTTAAACACAGCTTCATCCGCAGAGCTGTGAAATCCATAACCCCATCTCCTCTCACAAACCCCCACCCTCAGACTGAGCTTTAAACTGCGCTGTTCATGTCATCCTCATGGACAATCAAAACGGCACTGTTAGGGAGCGGGTTTTTTGAGGACCCAAATGCAGACACTACAGGAGGTGCTCCAAGCAAACCCTTTATTTGGGGGTCAAAAGGAAAAACAGAAAACACTCCAAGTGGAGGAAAAAAACAATCTTCTTGGAAACCAGAGTCTTTCCAGGGGGGTGCTCCACCGCAGGGTAACCGAACCAGAACTCAAACCTCCTCCCAGGGAACGTGGCAATCCTGAAGCCAGGGACAGAAACTCACATCAATCCAAAGTCCCATAAAAGGCAGCCAAACCTTGCGCTGAGGAGGGAGCAGGTTACCGCTCTGCAGGACACACAACAATCCAGCGCTGGTGCTCGGGTGCAGCTGCCTCTTATTCTCCCTGATTGCTGATCAGCCACAGCTGCGCCCTGTCACCAGCGAAGATCCAGTCTGCCACGCTCCCTAGTGGACCAAAACAGAAACAAGCCCAGACCAAACACCAGAAAACTAAATATAAAGCCCTAACCCAAACAACCAAAAGCCAAAATGTGGAGACCCTAATCAAACACTAGGGTTCCAGATGCGGAACCCTAACAGGCACTGCACTTTCTCTATTGTGTTAACTGTGTTTTACTGCCTTCATTTTAAATGATAGTTTTCTCTATTTATACTGTATATGTACAGAACCAAGAGCTGCTGGAAAATAAGTTTTCTGTGCCCTTTACAGTGACAATAAAAGCCCTTGAATCCATGTATGAACACATTAGACAATGTTCCTAAAATCAAGTATCATCTCAATATCCCAATACACTCTATGGAGTGGGTTTAAGGGAGTGAGTGGATGGGAGGGCTCAAGAACTCAAAGCGGGAGGACACAATGATGCAGCACCACACAGAGGTACCAAGCAGTTCTCAGGGTCTTTATTCAGTTTCAAGTCAGATACAAGGCAGTCAAAACTCAGTACAGGTGCAGAATCGACAGGCAAAATCTAAAGATCCAGGAAACAAGGAACGAAAGTCAAAACATCAGGAATAACTCAAACAAGGAATGCTCACAATGAAGACAAAATGGCAACAAGGAGAAGGGAGGCCTGGCGAGACACATAAGGGAAAATTACCTAGGATGGGAAAAGAACAAAAGTTGGAAACAGGCCTAAATACGGTACAGAGACATAAAAGAGGACAAGACGATTAAAATAAAACAGGAAGACAAACCCTGAGAGGAGGCTGTTCAAATCTCACAACTTTGCACGCCAACAGATTGAAAACTACGTATTGTATATGACTGGCTACTGGCTGCCTTTACATTTCTGCCAATGTAATGCTAAAAAATTAGCATGAGTTAGCTAGCTACATGGAAAACAAACATATTGTCAGATACTTCAAGTATTCTGATATTTTCCACCATCGTGGAAGGCAATTTGATACAGTACTTTAATTCGGTACAAGTCAGACATGAGATGCTGAAGATGAGGCAGTCAGTGTTGTTGTCTATTTCTGTTGGTTTATCAAAAAAATGTGACACCCCCCACCTCCCAATAATAAGAATTTTAACTGTGAAATTCTATATTGATATGATATTATATTTGATACATAGTGTATTTATAAGAATGTAATAAGTAATCCAGGAGAGCTGACATACATTAAAGTCAGCAAATAATGCATTCAACGAAAACCCCATAGAACATGCCATCATGAAAAAAGACAAGATGGCAATGACAAAAGTCCCCTTGACCCATTTTATAGACAAGAAACTCAATGCAGTTCCTTTTTTCAGAAAAACAAAAACAAGTTTGATCACATCTAGCAATTCAACTGTTTTTCCAATGTATATCTACAATATGACAGCAGCATATTTTTTTAAAAAAACTTGAAAATAATTTGACACATCTATTATTTAAAAAAAAAAAAAGCACAACAGTATGCAAAAGCAAGCCTTTCAATTTTTGAGAATATTTTTAATGAACCTCTATCTTGTCTTGAACCCAGCGGATAAGCTGGGTTACTCTGCTGTAGACGCCTGGCTTGTTGGGACGCCCGCAACCCTCGCCCCAGCTTACAACCCCAGCCAGCCTCCAGTCCCCTTTTGCTGTCTCACATACCAAGGGTCCGCCACTGTCTCCCTGAAAATATATCATTTCATGATAAAGAAAACAATACCAATACAAACAACAACACCTGTGCCGCATGTAGATTACTTACCTGACAGGAATCCACCCCTCCACTCAAGGTGCCAGCGCACATCATTCGAGGAGTTAAATACGTCCCATAGACACTGGAGTGGCCGCAAACAGACTGAGCAATTACCTTTACCTGAGCTTGCCTTAAATCATTTGTCACAAAGCCTGGAGGAGGAATAAAGAACAGGTCAAGTGAAGTTCAATTAAGAATCAAACAAAGTCACCCTGAAAGCCTCAGAGACACCGAAACCTATTTTCATAATATTTTACAGTATAGTAAGGATTTATCTAATGTTATCCAAACAAGGAGCGGGAAAAAAGGGGAAAGTTGATGTTCTGAAACTGTGACTGCTTTTATTTCAATATGTATTATTGAATGTATTATAGAAACAAAACAAAAAATTGATAGATCATGTTTCCATTAGTATATATCAGGCATAACATTATGACAATTTACCTAATATTTAGTCTGTAACCCCTTAATTGCCAAAACAGCTGTGATTAGTCGAGATATGGACTAAACTGGACTCCTGAAGGTCAGGAGGATAAACCTCAGATTTGTTGCACTCCTCAAATCTTTCCTGAACCATGCTGGCTTTGTATATTCCTTCATAGTATATATGTGTCTTTAAATCTACTGTATTTAATTAATTTTCTGGCAGAATGTGGGGGTAATCAGTCAGTGGTAATTTCATATTTCTAAATTTGATTTTTGATTCTTTTCTATTATATGAAACAATTTTTTATTTTTTATTTTTTGCCCCTGAAAGATCCAACCTCGAGTGTATTAACATTCACTAATAATACAATAATTCACCTCCTTCATGAATGTATCCCCAGCCTGTGATCCAACAGGCTGCTCCAGGAAGAAAGGATTCACCTTCACTGGGTAAACATACTGGCTGCACCCCTCCTGCAACCAGCACAGGGTTACACATTAGAGAAGACTGTAACGTGATCTTATGACAAAAGTAATAAGGTTAGAAAGTTTATTTTCTATCTTACGTTAAGCTGAATTCCTCTTTAAATGAAAAAAAAAATCTGTCCCTAAATCCACCTCATTCAATCAAAGCAGTGACAAATCACAAACTGTAACTCAATGTAAAAATAAAACAGCATGTTGTTATTTTTAGGAGATTGTAAAACTCTGCTATAGAATCTTCCATGTTCTCATCAAACATATATGGATGTGTGCTCAAACTGAATTATTTGTACGCTTTAGCCAAACGGTCAAAGGTAGTTCATAAAGGTATAATGTTGCAAAATACTTCACTACCTGTGTTAAAGTCAGCACTGTTAACATGTGGCAATGGCGTGCACAGACCCTTTTGGGGGTAAGTGTTCAGTGAAAAATAAGTGCACTTTTGGTGGCATGTGAAACCGCAGCTTGCGATTCCAAAGCAAACAGGCACATTATTGATGTCATTACAGCCACATTTATTTATGTTAATATGTTAAAACATTAATTTGCCCTTTAATTTGACTATGGCACTGATCAGTCAGTCAAATTGTTATTTTATTTCTCGAGCATATACTATACACACATTGGCCCTCATTTATCAATCTTGCATAGAAACGTGCACAGATCTTGCGTGCAGGGGTTGTGGTATCAAAAGACGCATGTATGATTCATGAAAATTCCGTATATGGCCAATCCCAGTTTACGAATCAGCGGGTCCTGATAAAAGCAGTGGCTGAAAATGATCGTCATTAACATGTTCCAGCCTTAAATATTCATGTCTCAGTGGCCCCGCTCACTGAAGTCATACGTTGAGAGGAGAAACCTGAGAAAGAAACGAAACTTTTTCGAGCTGGAGGTTGATCCCCTCAAGTCTGAGGTGGAGGTTAGAAAAGGACGCACTGTTTGGAAGCATGAAAACTGGGTTTTAAAGGAGCCCAGAAAAACGCTGTCTGGAGAATGATGACAGCGGTGGGAGCTGTGCCGCCGTGGACAAGCAGACGTGTTGCTGCCCTGACACAGTAACGTGTGTGCGCACGCTGTTGAAACAACGCTGGTGTTCTGTGGCAGGTTTACCGGATAACAGATATTCTGTCAATTACCACGAAAAACAGAAAGCATTTACTTCGACAAAAAGGACAAGGTTGCTTAAAAAACAAACAAACAAACAAAAAGAAAGAAAAACAGAAATAATTACACCGAAAAACAAACTAAACATGAATTTCTCAGGAAAAAATGGATTATATTTTATCAGGTGAATGCAAAATGCTTCCATAAAAAACAGATATATTTATTTTATTCAATTATATTCGTTTACGTTTTAATCTGTACAGAATATGTGGCTGCCTGTGCTTAATGACCAGTTTGAGGTTTGTTTAATCATTATTTTTACATATTTGTTTAGATTTTGCTGTGCTGCACAAGGAATCACACTGACTCTAACTTGCGTACATGATGTCAGACTTAACGTGAGATTTGAGCGTACGAGTTGCTCAAATCTCCCGATAAATGCCGAGCGTTGTCTGAAAATAGCCATACGCACAGTACGGTTCAAAAATGAGGGATACTGAGAGGGTTTTTAGAAAGCTGGGCGGGTGCACTAGTTGCAAAATAAGAAAAATGTGTTTTCCCATCTGAGCGAAAGTGTACATTTTTTCAGCTGCAGTTATTGAAAGCAACACCAAAATTGCCATTATACTGTTTAGCAAAAACGTAGTGTTAGAGTGGAAACTTTAATTTATATTATTAGTCAATTTTGAATAATTGAAAGCTGAAGTAAAGTCGACATGCCCCTCTGGGTGCTCAAACCAGAAACATTTGCTCTGAGAGATAACATCGCCAACCACTACACCACTTTGTTTGGTCTGCACAGCTTTTGTTGTTTTTAGATTCAACCCTAATTATAACTGACATGTTTATATGGGCTACATACAGTATACTGTAAACAGTAAACAAACTTTCAAAAAGGCAATTGCTTGGTCCAGAAGGCAATGTGCAGGTGCTCAAGCACCACCTAGAGTTCTGTGCACGCCACTGCATGTGGGGGTTTTATTTTTGTTTGTCATTTAAAAATTATCTTCACTACATCTACAAAGTAGGAAACAACAGAGGTTAAATTAATGTTATTAATGTTATTAATGTTATTAAAAATATATAATATATAACATATATATAACAATTTTAAATTATGTTTAAAATTGGTGGTTACAATTTACTGCATTTTTCTATATCAAAAATGCAGTATTGTACATCTCATGTTGTTATATAGAAACAGAATATAAATTTTTGACACTTTTTCCTCAAAGCACATTTATTCTTGGAAGGTCCTGCCCAAAGATGGAACCAGTTCCTCTAACCTTTCAAGTCAATATCAGTGATGGTGCGCAAAAGGCCCACATCGTAGTCATTGTTGTATCTGTTAAAACGAGGATGATAGGTGACCTGGAGTGCTCTGTAACGTTTCCCCAGAGAGCTATCTGCAATGCTGACTGTGTCCACTACCACCAGCCAGTCAACCACTTCAAGCATGTTGTTTCTGCACAAAACAACACATGATTGTGGTGGTCAGAGGTCAAGTGTGACTGATAACAGAGCTCCATTGAAGCTGAATATAAGTATGTGAAAATTCACTACAATTAAATAGAAAATTATTTTTACTCCCTGTGTCTTACTCAACAAAGCAGTGGGCAGCAGTAATGACCCAGCGCGAGGAGATGATGGCACCTCCACAAACGTGTCTCCCTCTCCAGTGCAGACTGACGTGCCAACCCCACTTGTCTTTGCTGGCCAAAGTCCCTCCAACAATGCGTCGCCCTGCAGTGAGCAGAACTGGGCAATCTGAAAAATAGAAAATGAATGAGACCTGATAGAAGTTTCATAGTTATCTTACTAAGAAAGTGCAGACTTGTGTTTTGGTTTATTATCAGTTTACCTGATGTGGCGTTTACGGTCTGATTTGCTGGATTCTTGGGCAGAAAAGGTAACTTCGTCGGAGTTGTGCAATTCCCCTTTCCCACACAGAGGGGAGGTGTTTCGCTTTGATCAGAAGGAAATGCCAGGAATTTGACTAATTTGGAGAAAAAATTAAACTGATTTAAAGTAAAACACTGCACAGTATGATTCTTTATTACCTGCTTCAATAAATGTATAGGGAAATAATGCCATACTTTGTGTGTTTATATTTTTCATACATTTTGCATCCAATTTGCATGCATAACACTTGATAGCACAGGCAATAGATAATGCAATCTTGAACATGAATATATGAATGAATGAATGAATGAATGAATGAATGAATGAATGAATGAATGAATGAATGAATGAATGAATGAATGAACACCTCCCACATGACCTCCTGGTCATTAGACCCAAAGGGGTCACACCAGGCTCTTGTAATTTTGGATGTAGTTGTTTCGTTGCTTGTTGTCTTTCTGCCCTCCAATCGGATGCCCCTATTTGTCTGACACCCCTGTGAAGAACAGCTGTTGGTATTTTGGTTGAGGATTTTCCCACTGTGGAATCAGCCGCTAGTCTCCGGTGGGATGCGCGGTCCTCCCTTTTGGTTCTGCTTTGCCTTTGATCAGCTTTGACAGGAACGGGTGCCAGAGACGTTGCCATGCCGGTGCTTGAAAGAGTGTTGTGTTCGCTTCTTTTTGTCTGTCCTCGTGTTTGCACTGCCGTAGGACAATTCTTTTGGGGTTTGTTGTTCCATTCCCTTCTTTGGTTTGGGGGAGTGAAATCCTGAACCGGTAAAGTTGGTTGTTTTGTTTTTAAGTGTCTGCCTCCCGCTTTGACCTGACTGGACCCACAGCTTAAGCATGGAACCACATGCCGCAGCACTGATGGTTCTGGTTCTGAATTCTTGCATTCCAGCTACTTCTTCATACTTCACTGCTGTAGCTCTCATCAAACGCGTGACGTGGGTTTTTGAATTGTGAAAGGCCATGTTTACTGTTTCATGGAGGTCTGGATGCGCTCCACCAACGGTCTTCCCTAAACGGCTATCCTAAAGGACAAGGTCTCCCACTACCTTTTCTCTTCGGGGAGCAAGTCTTCGTTCACAGTGACTGATAATAAGTTCTATGTGTCTAGGTCTTTGAAAGTCTTCCAGATTAGTGTCGGGAGAAAATTTCTCGAGTTGTGCTGTTTTGACTGCTCTGTGTACTTTTGCGACCTCACAGGCCACAGCAGATAAGCTCATGGGCTTTCTCATTGCCTCTAGGTGTCTTGACTCTCACCTTGAGTGAGTATTTCATAGCCATGCCCCCAACCCCATGGACAACAAGTGTGACTTTTTCCACTTCACAGGCGTAGCCTTCTGGCAGCTCTGTGGGTGATATAGTTGGTGTCTGATCCTAAATCAATTAAGGTTCCTATTGTCTGCCCTGAATTGGCAGTTACTTCCAGGAACATAAGAATAACTGTTAACTCACGTGTACTAGAATTCATCACTTCAGGTGGGTTCTTTCCAGTGCAACAGCGATGCTGCTGCCACTTGGTAAAGGCCTCCTTGATCTTTTGTACTAACTCCGGGGTTAGTTCGGTTATCCCGGATATTACCTTCCCTTACTCCTCTGTGATCACTCGTCTTCTGGTGCTGGGTCTTCCCCCTTTCTTGGGTTCCTTATCTTTTGAACCTCCTCTCAGGCACAGGAAGAAGTTGTGATCTGAGGAGCCCCTCTGGTGCGGTCTCCATTCCTGCACAGATAAATATCCGTACACCTGTTGTCCTCGTTATGACATTTGAGGCATCTCTTGCATGCTCCCAGCTTTTCGACTTCCACTTTGCTCTTAAGGTGCACCATCTGTTTGCATGGGATCCGTGTTTCCCAGCCTACTAGGCATGCATTTGCTTCTTGAATAAGTCTTGTTACTTGCTCCAAGTGCTTGGAACACATGGGGCTCTCACATTCTCTGTCACAGGCTGCTTCTACTTTAAGGAACTTGACTCTTATTACAACACCATATTGCGACCACATCTTGTCTTGGACTGCTTGCCCGACGTCATCCAGTCTCCTGCCACACTCTGCCTCAGTCTTTTCTAGATCAGCTTGATGGCACTGGTCGAGCTGGATATCTTCTCCGTAGTTTTCTTCAGCCCCAAGGTCTGCCAGCAGGCCACCCCTGTAGTCTTCATTTGCATCGTTGACTTGCCTTGCCAGGGATTTGAGCTTGTTGAACTCCACCAGTGTAGGGGAAGGGTAGCAAGCAATGTGGTGTGGAGGGGCCCACACGGGGGCACACACACTTTTTCCACACTTACCCCGAGTTTACACTGAATGCGTTTGCATTGCAGCCATGACTTTCACTCCATTTCTGGCGTCTGGGAAATTACAACGGCTACAACCGCACAATATTACCACTTTCTAGTTATGTAGATGAAAAACACATTAAACACTGTAAGCATTAATTTGAGTAATTTCAGTGACTTACCATTTACTCCTTTTGCTTCTAAAATCATTTTCCATGCCACATCTTTTTCATATTATCCTCCTCAAAAGGATGTGACATGTCACAAATAATGGTACGGCTTTGTACTTCCATGACGAGTCATTCTTCGACCTTTTCTAAAATGATTTCAAGATGACCCTCACAAGACTTAGGATCTGTTGAAAACAATCACTCTAAATGCGGGTCTTTTTATTTTGACAATTTTTCCAAATTTTTTTTTTTTTCCTCTTCACACCCGACTTCCTGTCCCGCTGAGAAAGCATTGTGCTAGTTTGTTGCGGCGTGTTCCGGCATCCAACCAAAATAGAAGTGATGGAAATTTTGTCAGAGGGCGAACAGAGCCTGCAGCCCTGTTGGAGCAGGAGCTGCAGCCAGTATACTTTTACTGGAATGGAATCTAACTAGCTGCATGGTCATGTTGGAGCCACATCGCATCAGGTGTATTTTGGCAGTGACACAGTTCTGCTTTAAAAAAATAAATAAATAAAAGCGTGCTCCTCAAAAATATGGCACCATTTGAAAGGGAGATAAACAGCTATTGTAATGGTAAGATTTATTGACAATAAGGATTGCTACACATAAGAAATAATCTACCAAAGACAAATTTCCATACTCTTGTGCTAAGTTTATTTATAGCATCTGTAAGAATTGGCAACAGAGAGCCCAAATCGTCTAATTTGTGAGGGTCGGTACAATCCATCAGAGATGGAGATGTTTTCTGTTTGTTTCTAATCAGCAGTTTAATTAGTTTTGTCTTACAGGATAGCTTTTGAATTTCTTCAACAAACATGCTACCCACACACAGCCTGCTTCTCCTGTACTGTGATGCGATATGAAAATACAAACACTTTTGTAATAGGAGCAGTGAATTTCAGGTTCACATTCTTACAATGCACATTGTTATAAGTCTCAGCATAAACTGAAAAGTGGTTACCTAGTAGAGCAGAGGTGACGACTAGTTTGATGATAGCAGGTAGGCTCACCAACAGTAGCAGCTCACGAGATGAAAAGGTGCAGGACTGTGGATCTACAATTGGACAAATAATCAGTCCACATTAGTGACCTCTTCTGTTTATAATTAACTGTACAGTGGAAGATTAATAACTACTATAAAAAAGGTCTGTGTTATTACCGCAGCTTTCCATATCAGTATATCCCAAATGAATATTGCAGCAAAGCAAAACAAAAACTAGACAATTTCACAGAAATTATGACTGTGTGCCTAAACTCTGGCCTGTCCCTGCCATCATCCCTCATGCCCACCCACCAGTCACCTCATGAGCAGAGCAGACCTGTGTCTGACCCGTCAAAACATACAGAACACACCATTTTTCAAACGCAAATTTGGACAACTTAACCATGACCAATATTATTACGGTAGTGGGCTTGTTGCAACCAGAAGACTTTAAAATTAAGGTGTGTGGAATTTCATAACATTAAGTTAATCGATGAAGGAGAAACGAGTTACAAATAACACACATAATCCTTATTGGCAGCCCCTCCCCTCTCCATCCGCACACAGACACAGAACCCAGTGATGTCATGCAGAAATTGTGTGTGTAGAGTTTTTCTGGGATTTTTCAGAGACTGTAATAGCTATGAAGCTGAAGGCACAGGTCCACATCCTGCTGGCCGAGCCAAGTTTCGGTGGTTTTTGTGTGTTGGTGCCCTTATGGAGAAATTTTTCAGATGGGTCAATTTGGCCAAGGGCCTTGAAACTTCCTCTTCATTCTCTCGTCACTCCCTCAGCACTCCCTCACTCCCTCATCACTCCCTCTTTACGCCCTTTTCAATCCTTCATCACTTCCTTTACACTCCCTCGTCGCTCTATCATCACTCTCTCCTCACTCTTTTGTCACTCATTCATAACTCCCTCCTCACTCCCTTGTCACTCCCTCTTTACTCCCTTTTCAATCCCTCATCACTTCCTCTACACTCCCTCGTCACTCTTTCGTCACTTTCTCGTCACTCCCTCGTCACTCGCTGTTCACTCCCTCATGACTCCTTCTTTACTCACTCATGAATACCTCATCACTCCCTCGTCACTCCCTCTTCACTGCCTTGTCACCACCTCACCCATGCCATGTCCCGTCCTCTCCAGTCTCTCATCACTCCCTTTTCAGTCCCTTGTCACTCCCTTTTCACTCGCTCGCCACTCCCTTATCACCGCCTCTCCACGTCCTCTTCACTACCTTGTAATAGGTGGTGCTATTACATCCCTCGTCTCTCCCTCTTCACTCCCTTTTCACGCCCTTTTCGCTCCCTCATCACTCAGTCGTAACTCCCTCGTCCCTTCCTCGTCACTGCTTCTTCACTCAGTCGTCACTCCCTTGTCACTCCCTCTTCACTCCTTCTTCACACACCCGTCACACCCACAGCAATCCCTCTTCACTCAGTCAATCCCTTTTAACTCCCTCTTCACTCCCTTTTTTACTTCCCCATCACTCCCACTTCACTCCTTGTTCACTCCTTCCTCGCTCCCTCATCAATATCTCTTCACTCCCTCGTCACTCCCTCTTCACTACCTGGGCACTCCCTGTTAACTCCTTCATCACTCCCACTTCACTCCATCTTCACTACCTCTTCACTCGCTCGTCACCTCCTCTTGCCTCCCTTGTCACTCCCTTTTAACTCCCCCTTCACTCCCTCTTTACTCCCTGATCACTCCCTGATCACTCGCACTTCACTCCCTCTTCACTCCCTTTTCTCTCCTACTTCACTCCCTGTTCCCTCCCTGTTCACGCCCTGTTTACTCCCTCGTAGCTCCCTGTTCACTTTGTGTTCACCCACTGTTCACTCCCTGTTGACTCTCTCTTCACTCCCTGTTCACTCCCTCGTCACTCCCTGTTCACTTCCTCCTCACTCCCTCTTCACTCCCTCTTAACTCCCTGTTCACTCCCACTTCACTCCCTCTTCACTCCGACTTCACTCCTTCGTCACCCCCTCTTCACTCCCTTGTCACTCCCTCTTCAATTCCTCATCACTCCCTCATCACTACCTCGTAACTCCTTTGTCAATCCCTCGTCACTCCCTTGTCACTCCCTGTTTACTCCCTGTTCACTCCCATGCCACTCCCTCTACACTCCCTGATACTCCCTGGTCACTCCCTTGTCACTCCTTCACACCTTTGTCACTCCCTGTTCACTCCCACATCACTCCCTCTTCACTCCCTGATCACTCCCTGATCACTCGCACTTTACTCCCTCTTCACTCCCTTTTCACTCCTACTTCACTCCCTGTTCCCTCCCTGTTCACGCCCTGTTTACTCCCTCGTAGCTCCCTGTTCACTTCGTGTTCACTCACTGTTCACTCCCTGTTCACTCCCTGTACACGCCCTGTTCACGCCCTGTTCACTCCCTATTCCCGCCCTCTTCACTCCCTGTTCACTCTCTCTTTACTCCCTGTTAACTCCCTGTTCACTCCCTGTACACGCCCTGTTCACGCCCTGTTCACTCCCTATTCCCGCCCTCTTCACTCCCTGTTCACTCCCTCGTCACTCCCTCTCCACTCCCACGTCACTCCCTCTACACTCAATCATAACTCCATCGTCACTCCCTCTTCACTCCCTGGTTATTCCCTCATCACACCTCTTCAATCCCACTTTACTCCTTCTTCACTCCCTTTTCACTCCCTCCTCACTCCCTTTTCACTCCCTGGTTACTCCCTCATCACTCCCTCTTCACTCTCTTGTCACTCCCTCTTCACTCCCACTTCACTCCCTCTTCACTCCGACTCCACTCCTTCTTCACTTCCTCGTCACCCCCTCTTCACTCCCTTGTCACTCCCTCTTCAATCCCTCGTCACTCCCTCATCACTACCTCGTAACTCCTTTGTCAATCCCTCGTCACTCCCTCGTCACTCCCTGATCACTCCCTGGTCACTCCCTTGTCACTCCTTCATACCCTTGTCTCTCCCACATCACTCCCTCATCACTCCCTCTTCACTCCCTGTTCACTCCCTCGTCACTCCCTTTCCACTCCCACATCACTCCCTGCACACTCCCCCGTAACTCCCTCTTCAATCCTATTCACTCCCTCAGCAATCCCTTTGCACCCCCTCATCACTCCCTCTTCACTCCCTCGTTACTCCCTCGTCACTCCCTCGTAACTCCTTCGTCAATCCCTGGTCACTGCCTCGTCACTCCCTGTTTACTTCCTCGTCACTCCCTCTACACTCCCTGGTCACTCCCTCTTCACTCCCTGGTAACTCCCTCTTCACTTCCTGTTCACTCACTTGTCACTCCCTCTTCACTCCCTGTACACGCCCTGTTCACTCCCTGTTCACTCCCTGTTCCCGCCCTCTTCATTCCCTGTTCTCTCCCTGTTCACTTCCTGTTTCCTCCCTCATCAATCCTTCTTTACTCCCTTTTCCCTCCCTGTTCACCCCTGTTCCCTCCCTCGTCACTCCTTGTTCACTTCCTGTTCACTCACTGATCACTCCCTGTTCACTCCCTCGTCACTCCCTCTTCACTCCCTGTACATGCCCTGTTCACTCCCTCTTCACTGCCTGGTAACTCCGTCGTCACTCCCTCTTCACTCCCTGTACATGCCCTGTTAACGTCCTTGTCACTGCCTCTTCACTCCCTGTACACGCCCTGTTCACGCCCTGTTCACTCCCTATTCCCGCCCTCTTCACTCCCTGTTCACTCTCTCTTTACTCCCTGTTCACTCCCTGTTCCCTCCCTCATCAATCCTTCTTCACTCCCTGTTCCCACCCTGTTCACGCCCTGTTCCCTCCCTCGCCACTCCCTGTTCATTTCCTCATCACTCCCTCATCACGTCATCCCATGTTCACTGCATTGTCACGCCCTCGTTACTCCCTCTTCACTTCCTTTTCACTCCCTTGTCACTCTCTGTTCACTACCTGTTCACTCCCTCTTCCCTCCCTTTTCACTCCCTTGTCACTCCCTGTTCACTCCCTGTTCACTCCCTCATCACTCCCTGTTCACTCACTTGTCACTCTCTGTTCACTCCCTGTTCACTACCTCATCACTCCCTGTTCACTCTCTTGTCACTCTCTGTTCACTCACTGATCACTCCCTCCTTACTTTCTCTTCACTCCCTGTTCACTTCCTCGTCACTCCCTCATCACGTCATCCCATGTTCACTGCATTGTCACGCCCTCGTTACTCCCTCTTCACTCCCTGTTCACTCCCTTGTCACTCTCTGTTCACTCCCTGTTCACTCCCTCTTCCCTCCCTTTTCACTCCCTTGTCACTCCCTGTTCACTCCCTCATCACTCCCTTGTCACTCTCTGTTCACTCCCTGTTCACTCCCTCTTCTCTCCCTTTTCACTCCCTTTTCACTCCCTGTTCACTCCCTGTTCCCCCTTCTTCCCTCCCTCTCCACTCCCTCCTCACTCCCTGTTCACTCCCTCCTCACTCCCAGTTCCCTCCCTCGTCACTCCATGTTCCCTCTCAGTTCACTCCCTGTTCCGTCCCTCGTCACTCCCTCGTCACTCCCTGTTCACTCCCTGTTCCCACCCTCATCACTCCTTGTTCACTTCCTGTTCCCTCCCTTATCACTCCCTGTTCACTCCCTCGCCACTCCCTCGTCACTCCCTGTTCACTCCCTTTTCACTCCCTTGTCACTCCCTGTTCACACCCTGTTCACTCCCTCTTCACTCCCTTTTCCCTACCTGTTCCTTCCCAGTTCACTCCTTCATCATTCCCTTTTCACTACCTGTTCACTCCCTCGTCACTCCCTATTCACTCCCTTGTCACTCCCTGTTCACCCCGGTTCACTCCCTGTTCACTCCCTGTTCACTAAATCGTCCCTCCCTGTTCATTCCCTCGTCACTCCATCATCACACCCTGTTCACTCCCTGTTCCCTCCCTCATCACTCCCTGTTCACACCCTGTTCACTACCTCTTATATCCCTTTTCCCTCCCTGTTCCCTCCCTGTTCACTCCCTCGTCATGACCTGCTCACTCCCTGTTCACTCCCTCGTCACTCCCTGTTCCCTCCCTCATCACTCCCTCTGCTCTCCCTGTTCCCTGCCTCATCACTCCCTGTTCACTCGCTCGTCAATCCCTGTTCACTCCCTGATCACTCCCTCTTCACTCCCTGTTCAATCCCTGTTCACTCCCTGTTCCCAACCTCATCACTCCCTGTTCACTCCCTGTTCCCTCCCTCATCACTCCCTGTTCACTCCCTCGCCACTCCCTCGTTACTCCTTGTTTACTCCCTGTTCACTTCCTGTTCACTTCCTGTTCACTTCCTGTTCACTCCCTGTTCCCACCCTAATCACTCCCTGTTCACTCCCTGTTCCCTCCCTCATCACTCCCTGATCACTCCCTCGCCACTCCCTTGTCACTCCATATTCTCTCCCTTGTCACTCCCTGTTCACTCCCTTTTCCCTCCCTGTTCCCTCACAGTTCACTTCCTCGTCATGCCCTTTTCAATACCTGTTCACACCCTCATCACTCCCTATTCACTCCCTTGCCCCCCCATCACTCCCTGTTCACTCCCTGTTCACTCCCTCCTCACACCCTGTTCACTCCCTGTTCACTCCCTGTTCACTACTTCATCCCTCCCTGTTCACTCCCTGTTCCCGCCCTCATCACTCCTTGTTCACTCCCTGTTAACGCCCTCTTAATTCCCTTTTCCCTCCCTGGTCCCTCCCTCTTCACTCCCTCGTCATTCCCTCATCACTCCCTGTTCACTCCCTTTTCACTCCCTCGCCACTCCCTGTTCACTCCCTCGCCACTCCCTGGTCACTCCCTGTTCCCTCCCTCATCACTCCCTCTGCTCTTCCTGTTCCTTCGCTCATCACTCCCTGTTCCTTCGCTCATCACTCCCTGTTCACTCACTCGTCACTCCCTGTTCGTTCCCTGTTCCCTCCCTCTTCACGCCCTGTTCTTTCCCTCGTCACTCCCTGTTCACTCCCTCCAAACTCCCTGTTCACTCCCTGTTCACTCCCTCGTCATTCCCTTTTCACTCCCTGTTAACTCCCTCGTCACTCCCTGTTCACTCCCTCGCCACTTCCTTGTGACTCCCTGTTCACTCCCTGTTCACTCCCCAGTCACTCTCTGTTGACTCCCTCCTCACTCCCTGTTCACTCCCTCTTCACTCGCTGTTCACTCCCTGCTCACTCCCTGTTCACTCCCTCATCACTCCCTATTCACACCCTGTTAACTCCCTCTTAATTCCCTTTTCACTCCCTGTTCCCTCCCTCGTCATTCCCTCCTCACTCCCTGTTCACTCCCTCGTCACTCACTTTTCACTCCCTCGGCACTCCCTGTTCACTCCTTCTTCACTCCCGTTTCACTCCCTGATCCCTCCCAGTTCCCTCCTTCGTCATTCCCTTTTCACTACCTGTTCACTCCCTCGTCACTCCCTATTCACTCCCTTGTCACTCCCTGTTCACCTCGGTTCACTCCCTGTTCACTCTCTGTTCACTAAATCGTCCCTCCCTGTTCATTCCCTCGTCACTCCCTCTTCACTACCTGTTCCCTCCCTCATCACCCACTCTTCACTCCCTGTTCCCTCCCTCATCACTCCCTGTTCCCTCCCTGTTCACTCCCTCGTCATTACCTGTTCACTCCCTGTTCCCTCCCTCATCACTCCCTCTGCTCTCCCTGTTCCTTCGCTCATCACTCCCTGTTCCTTTGCTCATCACTACCTGTTCACTCCCTCATCACTCCCTGTTCACTCCCTTTTCCCTCCCTGTTCACGCCCTGTTCTTTCCCAAGTCACTCCCTGTTCACTCCCTCCAAACTCCCTGTTCACTCCCTCCAAACTCCCTGTTCACTCCCTGTTCACTCCCTCGTCATTCCCTTTTCACTCCCTGTTCACTCCCTCGTCATTCCCTCGTCACTCCCTGTTCACTCCCTCGTCACTCCCTTTTCACTCTCTCTCGCCACTCCCTGTTCACTACCTCGCCACTCCCTGGTCACTCCCTGTTCCCTCCCTCATCACTCCCTGTTCCCTTCCTCTTCACTCTCTCGTCATTCCCTCGTCAGTCCCTGTTCACTCCCTCGTCACTCACTTTTCACTCCCTTGCCACTCCCTGTTCACTCCTTCTTCACTCCCTTTTCCCTCCCTGTTCCCTCCCAGTTCACTCCTTCGTCATTCCCTTTTCACTACCTGTTCACTCCCTCATCACTCCCTATTCACTCCCTTGTCACTCCCTGTTCATCCCGGTTCACTCCCTGTTCACTCCCTGTTCACTAAATCGTCCCTCCC
>BJFM01005629.1:0-13776 GCA_016586285.1 Arothron firmamentum
TCGGCTGGGAGCGACGCCCAGCTCTTAGCTAGCCGACGTTAGCGCGGACGCTCAGCCCTGGCTGACCAGCTAATCGGCTGGGAGCGACGCCCAGCTCTTAGCTAGCCGACGTTAGCGCGGAGCTTTCAGGGTCCCTGAGCTGCTGCTGCCGAAGCCTGGCGCCACTCACCGCCGCCTCCTGCGGATCGTCCTCCAACAGGTTCCGACACATTCATGAAACTTTTACAGCGGAGGAGTAAAGGGCCCGAAGCGTGCCGCGGCCTCGGCCGCGTCACTCACGCAGGCCTGCGGTTTGATCCCAAACGGCGAGGCGGACTGACAGGAAGGCTTCTGAGTGCTCGCCATCTGCGCGTGAGGAAGAGGGAGCTCGCCTGGATGATGGCGGAGCAGCTGTGCTCTCACGTGTCGGCTGATTTCTCTTCTTCTTCTTCTTCTTCCTCTTCTCGGCGTTGATGTCTGTGGCGTCTCTGCAGCTTTCCGGACGCTGGCGTGATGAAGCTGCTGTCCGCCGCCTGCAGGAATCAGACGCTGAATCAGGTGTGGGGGGATTAACGCCGGACACACTCCTGCGAGCGCGCTCACACGAAAAACGCATCCATCAGCCCGGGTTCGATGTTTAAAACACATTCCTCTCTAATTTATCAGCCATTTGTCCACGAGGCTCGGGATTCACCCGAAGGCCGTCAGAGCCTCTAATCCGCCGCTGAAATGCTCGTGCACGTCGGGCTTTTCTCCGCATTAAACCGATGATTAATGATGTATTGATTGGTCCGTTTTCTGCCACGGAGAGAAGGTGCTGAGTTAACAGCAACCGGAGTTTATCTGCATCACCCAGGATGTTCCCTGTGGGGAAGAGGAAGCCTGGAACCCACCCTGGAACACCCTGGAACCCACCCTGGAACACCCTGGAACACCCTGGACACCAGCGAAACCAGCACTAGCAGACAGGCTGAGCTGCCAACTGGAAAGGAGGAGATTATTTAATCAAGAAAAAAATCTGAATTGAGAAATCTTGGTTCGACGTATCTGATGATGATTGGCTGAAGGTCAGCTGACCTTGACCTTTAGCTGACCCCCGTGTTTTTTCATCAATTTCAATTTCTCCCGAATGTTCCGAACTGGTTGTCCTCAGCGTTGGTGTTTGTTGTGTTGTTAGCCAGTTGACTCATGCTAACGCCATTAGCATCAAGGTTTGGTTTTAGCAACAAAGCTGCTTGAGCTTATTTATATACAACCGAGCTAGCAAAGATCAGCGTTAGCTCGGAGAATGAGATCGTGTTCGGGTAAAACAAACGCCTCTAAAATCATTATTATTCTGATTGATTCTCAAAGACTTGAGAGAATATTTTACATGTTTAGAACTCACATTTAATCCCCTAATATTCAGTTAGAAGTTTAGAATTTTCCCTTTTTTTTGTAGTTTGTTGAAAGGGCGTCTTCAGCGGTGCTCAATCTGACATTTCCATCTCATCTCAGCTGAAAAACAAGAGCTTGTTGTTTCGGGCTCCACTTTCTTTCTTTTTTTCCCTCCCCTTCACTCATCCGATTCACCCCTCGTTCTCTGCTCTCTCCCTGGCCTACATGTGCAGTAATCTATTACTCGCTGCTCTGGGTAGCCGTCGGGCTCTCCTTCACCTCCTCGCGCATCTTCTCACCTTATCGCGCAGTTTCTCCCTGATTGGCAGATGAGTGTCGCCTTGGAGGAGCTGCACAAGTCGCTGCCTTCTCATTTCCTGGCAGAAATGGCTTTTCTCATCATCCAGAAGCCTCTGAAAGCGGCGCCGATGCCTATCGTCTCCGTGGATACAGTGAAAGAGGAAGTTTAGACACTCTTTTTTGAAGAAGAAGAAGAATGGTGTTTCATGTCCCTGGTTCCCTCAGGAATCTCTGCTCCTCTTTGCTGAAAGGTCACCGACTTATTCTGAAAACGGTGACACTTCTGAATTCTACCATGTGTTCCTCAAGGTGCAGAGATGCATATATAACATCTGAGATGGGCCTTCGGCGGCCTGCGCAGCTCCATCGTTCCCCGTTTGTGTGGCTGGAGCAGATTTATCATCTGTGAAACATCCACATGCTTCAGACAAACATCGTGTCCTGATGACTGAGGGAGACGAATGGAAGACGCAGCAGAAGCGTGGCTGCACGGGAGGTTAGCGCCTTTGAAACGTAATTCCTTCAGCCTGTTACGGTGCAGAGGTGGAGTCCGCTTCCAGCTTGCACCTGAACCAGTCGGGCTTTTATTTGTCTGAGGAAATTAAGGTGGAATCCTTGAGGTGAGTTTTTAGTTTCACAGAGAAAAGATGCTCATTTATTAAGGGAACGCAGAGTCCCCAGTAGATTCTCGGAAAGGTTAGCATAATCCAGAGGAAACGCGCGCTCCGAAATGGGCTTTCAATTAAATGATGGAAAAACCGAGAATCCTTTGTTGGTTTAATGGAGACAACAGTGTGGAGCGTTCTTCTTCCTCCTCCTCCTCCTCCTCCTCCTCCTCACGACCAAACTCTGGCGGTGCACTCCTCTTTTACATCATTTTATTCCTGTTTACATTCGCTGCTAAAAATCCTACTTTAGCCACTTGAACATGATTATCAGTGATTTTTATCTTGTTTTTGCCAGCGAGCCCATATTTTTATGTAAATTATTTATTTTTATGTGCAACCGGTTCTCATGAATATGTCTGTAAGATGGGTTGTGTAAAAGTTTTAATCAGCTTATCTTGTGTGTCGGGGGATTTAGCCTTTAGCAGTTTGTCTTCATTAAAATCAGCAGGAAGATGGGAGACAGATGCTAACAGCTGGGGTTAGCCGTCGGCCACCGCGAGTCAGAGTTTGAGCCTTTCTATCAGACCTGAAGCTAAAGCGTCTCAGTTGCCCCGCCCACCACCGTCACCTTTAACGGGCCAAACTGCACCCAGAGGTGACTTCCTGTCCCCGTTGGCCAGTACTCCCAGTGCTGAATGGTCCCGTTTGATGCGGCCACCAGCTAAGTCTGTTCCTCAGCATCTTCCTCCTTACAGGACAACAGTCTTCCTCACACGTGTCCTCCTCGGCTCTTTGGCGATGCAGCGAGGCGCCGCGATCTCCAGCGGCCCGTCGACACACCAGCGGTGCTTCCAGACAGGTTTAGGATTCAGCTGGTGGTCCTTTTATTGGGTCACATGTCGGTACCTCGGTGGACATTAAACCGGAGCGAGTGTCAGCGGGACAATACATCTGCCGCCGCCGGGCCGCCCGTAATAAAGGCCCCCGCCCCGCTTTATCTGCCCGTGAAGGCGCCCTTATCCTCACGCTCCCAACCCTCCGAACTACAGCTGTCAGTCCTGCCAGCATTCCACGCCGTCCACGTCGTCACGGTGACACTAACGCCCGCTCGAGGCCTGCCTCCGTCCCGGGCGCAGCAGCTTCTCTGCACCCGCGAGCTGCCAGCATGGGGTGGACAGGATGGATTCACCGCGGCGGGGGGGCTTGAAAAGTAAGAGGAGAGGACGGAGATCAAAGCACAGAGGAGACAGAAGGCGTGATAGACGAGGACAGAGATGAAAGGGCGGAGGAGACGGGCGGACAGAGAGTGAAACATCCCGATTCCCTGACAGCAAAAAGGGTCCGTCTGTGATGAGAAGTTCTGCTTCTGCCGAGCGCGGCGGCCCTGACCCAGACTTGTTTGCTTCTGCTCAGCCGCTCTAACGACAGACAGGAAGTCTCCGTCAGATCTGGCGTCTCCCGTGACCCCGGGACATGATGTCCGGACCCAGAGACCAAATCAGACCCCCCTCGGAGAACCGGCGGCGTGAACAGATCAGCCGTGTGTCTGACCGAGTCACGTCTGGGGCTGAAACTGGGCCGTGGTTTATCCGACAGCGTGCAGGAGCGGCGCCGCCAAAGGTCGCCGGTTCCTCCAGCCCGGCCAGACGGCGAAAACCGTCCCTGCAGGACAGCGTCGGATTAACAGCATCGTCTTCACACGGCGATGGCGTCCGTGCTAACCTCCCCGTCTAACCCCGCTGCATTTATTGACTTGGGAAATGAGTTGAAGACCACCAGCGCAGCCGAGGCTCCGCCCCCCCCCGGACGGGTTGGTGTGTGTTTTCCCTCCTGTTGTCCGTGTAAACCAGGTAACCAGCTGTGCAACTGGGCCCAAGCAGAACAAGCAAAGCCGGCACGTTTACGCCGCCGTGTCTCAACAAACACCAGGCAGCCAAATAAAGTCAGCGCTGGCGGCTGACCTGCCGTCCTCCTCCAACCCAGCTGCACCTGATCTTTGTTGTCGCGGCGACTGCCTGATGTAAACGTCCGATTCTCACGGCCAGAAGCTCCATCTGTGGACCATTTTTCTGGCGGTGTGTGTGTGGCCAGACGCGTGTGTATACGAGCAGCTGCCATGTGACCATTCCACGTCAGCGGGAGATAAATGACGCTAACACGTTCCTGATGTCGGACTTTCACCAAAGAAGAAGCCAGGCGAGGAACAAAAGCTCGGGTAAACTCCTTTTCTTCAGGTGACGGCTCCTTTCACCAGAGACGCCGTCTGGAAGCGTCTTTAACGCAACTAAAGTTGCGTTAAAGACGTAAAGAGTTCCTGAAGATGTAGTTCTGCCCTCTGCTGGCAATGAATGAACGAGCTTTGTTATTTATTTATCGCTGAAGCTGAACCTGAATTTGCGCCTCGACGTTCAGGAGCTTCTGACGCCTGAGCTCACGTCTGACCTCAGGACAGCTGCTGTGGCGTCATCGCACGCGTGGAGCTTTTCATTTCATGACTGATTTGACCCAGGTTTATTTACGGTCTGGTTTCCTGCAGTTTGGCGCCTGAGACGTGCGATTACGCGCGCTAAACGGCGTGTTTGATGCTGTCGGGTGCAGGGACGGACACACTTCCTCTCATCTGTGCCTTTAGATCAAACTCCCAACAGCCTGACACTGTCTGGCTGTTTCCTCTCTGAAGGCTGCTCTCTCTGAACGCTTTTATGAACCACGCAGTAAAAAACCTGCAGTCCTCTGAAGAAGAGACGCGCGTGGAATGATGACATCCACCAAACGCGCACGACTCCATTTAGCGGTCGGCTAACGCGTGCTATCTGTCTTACTAAAGACATCGAGTGCCTGCTTTTTTTCCACATAAACGTCCTTTCTTGTAGCTACAAACATACTTTTACAGCTCGGTTGTAAAATACGGCTTAAACACGCCATGTTTCAGAGAAGAGGAGGATTGGAAAGTGGTCACATGCTAATGTCAGCCACGGCCTGTTGGCTCGTCCACGTTTGGCTCCAGAAGTTCCTGTTTTCATGATCTATCTGAATTATGATAGTTATATTTCTTTTATGCTCCTAAGCATCAGTGACGACCTTCGGCTGCACCTGGAGCAGTTGAACGTTGACTGATGAGACCCTCCTGAAAGTCCTGGTTCTGGTCCTGGAGCAGGACTTGACCTTAAAAGCAATGATGCAGGTTTGGTCAACAACAACAACTACAACAAAAACCCATTTGCTGTTGTTGCTGCTCTCATCTCTGATGACCCAGAATTTAGACTCGAGCACCGGGAACCGCGGAACAGCATGAATGTCCGGCGCTGTCGCCATGGCGACGCAACACAACAGCTTGATTGCTTCATTTCATCCGCGAATTGTTGATATTGAGCCGATGAAAACAAACAGCTGAGCGGTCAGATGAAGGCGAATGACCTTGGTCTCCCACCGCAGGCCGTTCCCGTTGCAGCAGGTGATGCAGAGCGCCGGCGGAGCCCGTTGACCTGCAGGTCTCCTCCAACCACAGAGCCGCTTCAGCGGAGCACGTTTACGTCCGTTGAACGCTGGTAAATCTCCCAGCGGAAGAGGAGGACAATACGGAGACGTCCTGGAAGACCTGAGGTCTGATGGAGTGAATAAATGCCACAATCAGCAGACGAGTGGAGTCAGCATCCAACTGGGTCACGTCCCTGGACAGACCAGAACTCCCAGAATCAGAACAAAGCAGGACAGGTGGAGGGCCGCGGCGAGCACGGCGGCGTGAGACACCTTCTCTTTTTTCATTCCCAGTAGTTTTCCAGCACCGTGTCGAATGAATAAATCATGACAGGAAAAAGTCAAACGCTGGTGTCAACAGGCGGAGGATATTCCCAGATGTTGGACCGTCCGCTCACTAATGGGTTCTACTGTCACGTGGTTCTTGGGTGTCGCTTACGGGACAGGAGGATTCGCCCGGTAATGCAGACTAAAGCTTTACTGAAAAAGGGAAATGCGAAAATAAAAGGCGATTTCATTTTTCCGCCCGCCGCTCGGTGCCGAGGGAAAGAGTCCGCTTGATTAGCTCATCTCACGTCGTCATTAAGCCGAATCAAGAGAAAACATCAGGGAGCAAACGGAGGAGAGGCAGCAGCAGCAGAGGGATGCAGAGGGCGAGAACGTGAAGGGTCCAATCAGGAAGCAGCAATTCAAAGTTCATCAAGGCAGCTTTGTGATGAAGGAGTTCTGATCTGGAGCCGGGTTCTAACCAGAGCCCATCATCTGCAGCACCAGCAGCACCACCACCAAGAGCACCAGCAGCAGCACCACCACCAGCAGCACCACCACCACCAAGAGCACCAGCAGCAGCACCACCACCACCAAGAGCACCAGCAGCAGCACCACCACCAGCAGCACCACCACCACCAAGAGCACCAGCAGCAGCAGCAAACGCAGCGGCAAGAAACACGGAAATACAACCCTCTGCTAACAGCTAACCAGCCAGGAGAGGAGGAGAGGGGAGGAGAGGAGGAGAGGAGAGGAGAGGAGAGGAGAGGAGAGGACTCATTCAACTCTCCTTTACACATATTAAACACAACTTTAAAATGGCACCAGAAAAATCTGCTGCTGTTTATTTCCAGAGAAGAGTTGAATAAAACCTGTCAGAAAAATGAACGAACCAAAAAGTAGAAAGCTGAGATCTGAGAACACGTTCAGGTTTGACAGTGAATCAGCTCAACGAAGCCAGAAGTGACGCTGATGCTCTGCTGCACGTTTGTGCTGATCTCTGGTCAGTTTGGTGGACTCTGACATGATGAAGGAACATCAGGAGCTGCTGAATCTGCTCCATCATGCTGCCTTGCTCATCGGCTTTGATCCCTCTCTGACAGAATCACGTCCAAATGTCTGATGAACCAGACCAGAGCTAAAGCAGAGAATCCACCCGAGAACCAGGAGCGCTCAAGAAATAAACTCTACTACTGTTATTACCCTGATTGTCCACCTGCCAATCTCCCACCCCACCGACCGCTTCTGTAAAGTGTGGATCCAGATGTTCTTTTTTCATCATACCAATAAACACTCTTTCTTTCAGAGAAATGCCAACAGCCAGTAAATACTCCTCTCAGAGACAAAGACAAGATAAAGAAGGAATATATGAGCATCGATCGGCCCTCGTGGCTACGTCTGGGCTCCACAATAGCGCCCATCGACGTGCTGGAATTGCTTCTGAAGGCAGACAGATTGATATAATGGCGCGTTGCGGGTCCTTAAGGGCCGGAGGACCGAGCTGCCGGTGCAAAAGCCTGATTCGCTGACCTTGTGTCAAGCTATCTATTTGCATCAGGCCTCTTTGCGGTTCGCGCCGGCGGACAAGCAGGCTCCTGAGAGAGGGGCCGCAAGTCCTCTGAAGGGACTGCAAACAGGAAACGGATCCTTATCGCTTTGACGGTTGATTTTCACTCCAAACAGGTTAATGCCATTGATCTTGTGTCTGCTGGAGCCTCGACAGGCTGACCGGATGGGTTTCTGCATTCCAGCTCGGACTCTCCCTCCGACTCCTGTCCTGCCTCCACCAGTGCTCCAATAAATGCAGGCGTCAGGGTTTCTAACACCAAAGTGCTGACGTCTCGGAATACAGACTCAAAAGAAGTCTGACAGGGGAAAGCGCAAGAAATCAAAGAAGTGCAGGGGGGGGTTCAAAGTTGAAACACCAAAGAGCTTTTGGGCCACTTGAATGAAAACAGTGACTGGTGATGCGTTCGATAATCAGCAGTAAGAGTGGAAAATCACAGTTTCCCAGCAGGAAAGTTACCAGCTGCCTTCTTTCAGTCTTTGATTTGGACTGATTCCAGCTTCCGCTAAAGATTTCAGTCGACAAAAAAAGCCAGTCTGACCAGTAAACCTGCTGGAAATCCGACCAACAAGTCCACACATGCAGACTTTAATAAGGACAGGCTCGGACCCCGGCCTGGGGGTCCGGCCTGGCCCTTGTCTCTGCTCCCTTGGTAAACTTCTACGCTAGCTTAAGCCAAGTTCTGTACTGCCTCTTTTTCTACTTTCTTATGTTGTGGCCACGCCCAGGTCTGCTCTCATTGGCTGTCGCTCTTTCTACGTCACCACAACCCAACCGGGTGTCTGGCAGGTTTGATATCCAGTTTTTCGCCTGCGACTCCGTGCGGGGCGGCGGCAAGGTCGTTCCTCGAGTCTTTGAGGTACTAAACTCACAAAGTGACTCGCCGCAGTTTGTCTCTCTCTCTTTCTCTCTGTCCTGTTTCCCTCTTCTTCTCCTCCTTTACCCAGCCAGCTATCAGCAGGACGGCTCCTCCTTGTAAGCCCGGTCCTGCTCAAGGTTTCTTCCTGTTCAAAGGGAGTTTTTCCTGCCACTGGGCTGACCTGAGGGTCCAGGCTCTGGGTTCCTCTGGTGAAGCACCTGGAGATGGTGGCCTCTGCGTTTGTGCATCGTCCATCTGCCGCTCGTCTCTGCGTCTTGGATGCTGACGGTGGTCGTTTGTTTTGTCACTGTGTTTCTCTCCGTCTCACTGCGAAAGAAAAAGGAGGGGAAGAATCACACCAGAGAAGAACTAATATCTCATGCGGCAAACAGTCGTGGTAGGTGGTCTGTTTTCTTTCCTCCACAGCGAAAGGATGGAATGAAAGCTCTGACCTTAGCCGAGCTCCTTCGCTGGGGAGACGCTCATGAGTTTGTTTTCGCTTCAGGCGTTGGGAATTTGTCAGCTTTCTTTTATTTTTCCGTCTTTTGATGTCTTTACCTCCACCGCTCCGCAGGTCGCAGGGTGTCGGCGTCCAGCGCTGTGGAGAACTTTTCCTCACGTCCAGAAAGTCTTTCCGAAGACGCAGACGTTCGGAGCAGCCATTTTTTTTAATCTCTGGCATTGGAACAAAGACCTGAGCAACATTTGGGCGGCAGAATGGAGGTGAATTATAATATCAGAAGCAGATTCACCTCCAAACGACCCAGAGATGAGAAACCATCACCTCCTCCACGTTAGAAGCTATACATTCTCTCCCGCTTTTCTCATAAAAGACGTCCTTTGGTCAAACGTTCTCTTTTGCATCAGGTTTTGTCTGTAAATTGAAGTTGCTTCACGTCTTTGAAGAGTTTTCCTGTGAAGGTCTCTGTCTGCCGCGTCAGAACGCAGACGACCACGGAGAGGAGAGCTGGACTTTGGTCCGAACCGGATCTCCCGGTTCCACAACCATCCATCACTTCCTGGGCGCCTCGTCGGCGGTTTGACGGCTGGACGTTTAGGAAAGACACTGTTTCATCCACTCATGGTGAAATCTTTGCTCTACCTGAAACTCACATGCTGTAACTATGGAAACCTGTTCCTAACCAGGGACAAAGTGGCTGCCACGGCGTGCCCTCAGGGTTTCTGTTTACGTTGAAGCAGATTCCAAAACTGAGGCGGTGAGCAGACAGGACGTGTGACAGCGTTTCAAGCTAAAAGCAGCGTTGGCGTCCCGGGTCTGTCCCCACATTAAAACACTGGATTCAATCCCGTTGTGTTTCCTTCTGCTGCTCCTTTTCCTTTGACATGTTTATCTGCGGAGGCACCAGCGGGTTGCAATCTCATCCTGGGAGGGTGGAGGCGGCTGATTATCCCCTCAGACGACCTCATCACCCACTGCAGACTCCCGCGGTACCAGCACGCGCTCCTGTCTCCAGTTCGTTCCACCTGAGTATCCTCACAAAGTGTGTGTGTGTGTGTGTGTGCGTGTGTGATGAAGCTAGCCAGGTGTTAGCGTGACGGGTCAGAAGTCAGCGATTCTGTTGTTTCTTGCTAACGGTGGATAACGAGGTGAACATCACTCAGTAATCTTGTCAAGCCACTTATTTCTAACCACAGGATATATGTCTGCTTTTACCTTTACACAGTAGCCTCCCTAAAGACCCACAAACACGTGTGTGTGTGTGTGTGTAGGAGCTGGATGAAGCTCAGACAGAGCAGGTTGCCTCTGGAGAGCAGCAGACGTACGTTAGCAGGCAGCTGACGGCGAGCTCCCGCAGCAGATGGTGGTGATCTGAAGGGTGGCGAGTTGCAGAGTGTCTGGAAACCTGACAGGATGACAAGGATAAGATCTGAAGGTGCGGCTGCCTTCGGTTGCCTTCGGTTAGCTCAGATTTCTGAGACGCGGCAGACGGAGTGGAAGCGGCAGAAAGAGAGGAGACGGAGCTGGAGGTGATTCCATCCTTGCTCCGGCGTACGTTCCGCTTCAGTCCGCTCATTGGGCACCAGGAGTGACAGCGGAGCACCGCGATCGCCCTCTGCTGGTGGGCTGCAGGACAGCTCAGTGACCTCCACACGGTCTTCCAGCCTGAATTTGGACTCAGACTCATAAAAACCAACCCAACAGCGTCCAGAAGCCAGTGTTTGACTCGCCTTAGCTTTTGCGTTGTCATTTTCCTGCCGCAGTCTGGTTGGATTAGGAGTAGCCTGGAGGATTTAACAGTACGTGGCTGCCATGGCAACGCAGCGCCACGGGCCGCTCATTCTGAAGATTGTCTTTGAAAAGGTCCTCGTGCCTCTGCTTCAAACAACACATCACAGAGCGAGCCCTCTGAAGTACGGCTGGTCTTACCTCATCCTTTCATCTCCAGCTAAATAAGTCTTCCCCTTTTACACTATTGGACGAAGAGGAGGAGGAGGAGGAGGAGGAGGAGGAGGAGGAGGAGGAGGGGAGCAGGAGGAAGGCTGGACATTACAACTGCAAAAGAAACTACTGGCAACCTAATCAAACCATTTTCCCCCCAGTGGCTGCCTCCTGAATTCACCTCTGACAGCCTGAGACATGGCTCAGAGCTGGAGGCTAAAAGCCCACATCGGCATAAATCAGCACCCTCAATTAATAAATACTGAGAAATGTAACTTTAAAGAGTCAGAAAGGCCGGCTGGAATGAGATGGAAGATGGCAGCTCGGCCAGAACGACGGTATAAATTAGCAAAGCACATTACATGCAGCCCGCCTCATTGACTTTCAGCTTTGTCCACGGCTCAGAGGTTAGCGTAATGAGTTATGGAAGCCAGGCTCTGCAGCTCCTAACGACAGCCAAAATCCAGCCAGGGCGCCGCCATACTGCGGCTTTCTGTTGATTAAACGTCATTATTCTGGGCTCTTTTTATGGGAGCGTTTCTTCCCCACCTGTGCCTGATGTAAAAGATGTTCAACTAAAAAAGGGGGAAAAATCATCTCGGGCTTATTATCAGCCGCCAGCTGGCACCACGGAGAGCCCACTTCACCTCCTCACACTCGTTCAGGTACAAATGTCCTGTAATGTGCACCAAATCCCCATCACACACACACACACACACACGCACACACACACACACACAGAGTAAACTGCCACCATCTGCTCTCAATTATGCTGATTTGTATCTTTTTAACAAGGAAGCTTTACTGGGACTTTCACTCATGTACGAAGAAGAGGAGCAGAGGAAATGAAGAGACGGAATGCTTCACGTTCAAGTACTCCGCCGGAGTATTTTCATTTTCTGCTCCTTCAGACTTAAATTACTGGAGCTAATACTGCAGATATGATCTAACACACTTGATTAATATGACATCAACTCAAGTTGTATTAGAACGTGACCTTCTCCTCTATCGGCGCAGCGCTCCGCCGCGTTTCCATTGTTAGTGTGAGCTTTGCGGAGAGGAAGTTAAAAAGGCGTCCCGGGAGGGTTTGACCCCAGGCGCAGGTTGTTGCAGAGTCGATTCAAAAGTCGTGACTCGAGCGAAAACGTGACTCATTAAGAATGAGTGTGAAAGAATCCGAGCTGACTGTTATAAATCAGCGCGCAGATGGTTCCGGGTGACAAAGAGAGCTCTCACACTCCATCTGAAGCACGGAGCAATTCATCATTTAGCAGGGAAAAAAACGGGGGAAATGAAGCTGTGATACGTTTAAAGCAACAAGCTTTGAAATGGAAATGCTCCGACGTCCGCATCAAAACAACTCGTTTGACTGTTAAACCAACAGGACAAAACTCAGACGTGAGCTTGCAGAAGTCAGAACATGACTGACTGATCCCAGGTCAGAATTAGAGGGAAAGATGATAAACCAGCAGATCTCCACGTCCAGAGAGGTGGAGCTCCACAGCAGCTTCAGGGTCTGATGTTCCTGCTCTCAGACCAAAGCTGAGCTAATGTTCTGCTTTAAGTGAGGCGTCTGTCATTAGAGCGCTGCCTCAATATGAGTGAGCAAATATGCTAACGAGAGCCGCCGCTAATGGACGGAGAGAATTAGCAGTTGTAAAAGAGCTGCTGAGGTGCAGATAGCGACTGTGGAGAAGAAGCCATTGTTGTAATTACTGTCGCCGGAGCAGCAAATGCGACCACGGGACCCAAAGTGTCCGCTAATGGGGCAAACATTTGCTTCGCCGTCCTTCGTCGGTTGGCTTCCTTGATTTATTCCTCCTGGCCGTGTCCGTCATCTTCAACAAGCTGTCGACCCCCGAGGTGTCGGAGACGAAGCGTCCTGAGGGCTGGAACGTGACGCAAACACGGCCTGAAGAAAGACTCCATCGCGCAGGTTCCAATCCCTTCAGGCAGCATTTTGCCCGGACTGTCCATCGGTCTCTGAGGTTGTCGGTCAGACGGTTCATGCAGAAAACGTCCTGACTGGTTTCTCCGCTCACAGAGCAAAGCCGGAGCTGAGGTGGCTCAGAATCATGTGCACAAATGCACGTTTTCTTATTTTGGAGCATCTATCTTCACAGGTTTTAACTTCTGTGACAGACGGACGTTTTGGTCAGAATACTTTGAACTGTGGTTTGGACTCAAATCAAAAAGTTTTCCATCTTGAAAGCTGAACAGTTTATTAACATCATCATCATCATCATCATCAAAACCTTTCATTAACTCTTGGCTCAATTCGTCAGGACACACGATCTGAACATCCTGGCCATAATTCAGCTTCATCCCACCTTCCTCCGCCTTTCCCTCCGTGACCTTTTGACAAACGAGCTCATGTCAGCGGCGCTTTGCTAACTTCATTTCTCTCCGTGAAAAACAACGTGAACATCGCAGCAGCGCTGAAGCATCGGATGGATCGTTCAACAAATCCAATCCTCCAGAGGACAGAAAACACATCAGCATGCTCCCGTATTGGGTTAGGAAAGATTCTGTCTTGGAACTCTTGGCCGAGTATCGATGTTTTAAAACCTTCTCGTACTGTCTCTTCGGTTTTGACATCATCAGATGAGCAGGAGAGCTCATGTTTCTTACGTCTTAAACTGCTTATTGTACAAAAAGGACTGAATTGGCATCATGTCTTGGTGTCTGAGGAAACATATTTATGGGCTTTTGGATTTATTTTGATTTATTATTGTGCTCCGGGTCTCGTTTTTGCAGCCAGAGTTACATTCTCGCTGTTTCATCTGTATCCTCTGACCTGCAGCTGGAACGTTAACGAGCCGCCTCAGATGGACGGGAATCGCTGGTGTTGGAATATCTTCAGTCTGGCAGCTCCTCACCGACACGCAGCCAAAGAAAACCTGCAGAAAACATCTGTGGCAACAACTCTGACCACTCCTGA